>JAOVYX010021704.1:0-15460 GCA_035668315.1 Drosera spatulata
GCTGCTTACTTGATCAACCATTCTCCTTCAAGTCCTTTGAATGGTGATATTCCAGAAAGGGTTTGGAGAGAAAAAGACGTGTCCTACCAACATTTGAAGGTGTTTGGATGCAGAGCGTTTGTGCACATCTCCAAGGATGAACGCTCTAAGTTTGATGGTAAGACAAAATAGTGTATATTTCTTGGCTATCTTAGTGAAGAATTTGGTTTCAGGTTATGGGATCCAATAACCAAGAAGATCATCCGAAGTAGAGATATTGTTTTCTTCGAAGATCAGACCATTGAGGACATCGAGAAGCCAGGGAAGTCCAAAACCCTAGCAGATATCCCAATGAACTTGGATCCACTTCGTCCTCCGACATCGGAAGACCAGGGGGGATATATAGGATGATCTCGGTGATGAGGAAGCTGGTTTTGATGTTGATGGCCCAGAATCATTAGAGCCACAGGAAGAACCAGCTCCAGTATAACCACTAGCACAATAAGGCACGCGACACTCTACGAGAGAACACAGACCATCCACTAGATATCCTGATGCAGAGTATGTGATGCTGACTGATGGGGGAGAACCAAAGAGTTATAAGGAAGCCACGTCAGATCCACATAGCGATCGTTGGTTGCAAGCCATGTAAGAAAAGATGTAATCCTTACATGAGAACAACACATTCGAGCTGGTGAAATTGCTTAAGGGCAAGCGTGCGTTAAAGAACCGATAGGTCTACCGCTTGAAGACTGAAGACAAAAGCTCACAACCACGTTATAAGGCTCGATTGGTTGCGAAAGGGTTCAGTCAAAAGAAAGGTATGGACTTTGATGAAATTTTTTCCCCGGTTGTTAAAATGTATTCTATCAGAGTTGTGCTAGGATTAGTAGCCAGCATGGATCTCGAGATCGAGCAACTTGATGTGAAGACACCTTTCCTCCACGGTGATTTAGAGGAGGAGATATACATGGAGCAGGCTGAAGGGTCGTTTGCAGGTTGAAGAAGAGCCTATATGCTTTGAAACAGGCTCCCCCTAGCACAGTCTAGGGACGGTAGTGGATATTTTGGTATCGCAATGATCCCTTGGTTTTTATCTTTTTTAAAGGGGTTTTCACGTAAATTTTAACGTCGATTCTATTTATTTTGTGGACTATTTGTTTATTTATCCCATTTTTAATCACGCGATAAGAGAAAAATACTGAGCAATTTTCGGTGTACCACATACCGACTTTTCCCAATTGTATCAGGTTATTCCCATATTTGATTGATGCTACAAGGGTTGAGGTACAATGACCTTGCCTGAGATCAACCGTATCGCTGTTGGTTGAAGTATCGGCATACGCATATCCAATATATTTCTTACTGATCGTGTGTTTGCTTCATGAAGATGGTATGGTCCCTTCTGTTCATTGCATGAATTGAACAAGGTTCAGGATTTTTCGAATTGATTTTTCACCTTTTAAAAGAGTGACCGGATACGAGCTGTCGTTCTGCAATATGTTTGCATAACCCCAGTTGCCAGGGGAGAATCACAATAATTGAAGAGGAGTGCCAGAGGGATATTGCAGGCCTAATGCTATCATGTACTGTCTAATCAAAATATCAATTTAGGTTAATTTAACAATCTATATTTTACCTATCAAATAAATTCTTACAATTAGGATGTTATATGTTGGTTTTAAGACTTTGATTTTGTTTCTAGAACATGGGAATATAAGGGTCGTTATAAAAGAAATGAAAAAACAATAGAGATGATACATAAAACAAAGAATACAATAAAAACGAAGATACATAACCCAACTGTAGTATATGACCATAAGCAAAATGTTAAGTATATAATATATGAATAGAAACTTCCATACTACATAATGTTTATTAATAAAATAAAAACAAGTATGTGATAGTTCTCTCTAAATGATTACTAATGTTTACACTAACTTCACAGAAACAAAATGAACCCATTTAACTAATATCAAGTTTTACTTAAAATATTTTTGCACAATTTACTAATTTAACACTAAATTATAATGTTTTTTAAGTTAATATTACTACTTTTATTTATTAACAATAAAATTTTAGGGTTTAGACTACCTTAGGTTATAAATTGGTTTGAAAAACTTTGTTGGAATTTCGTCGGATATTCGTCGAAATTTCATCGAATCTTCGTCGAAATTTCGTTGTAATACTCGTGCACAATCTTGTAACTAAAAATTTCAAAAAAAAAAATATTTTTTTGGGAGAACTTTGATGTTTGAAATAAAGAATATAAGAAATAAAGAATATATATATATATATGGAGAAAAAGGGTGTGAAACTTTCTATCTGACCGATATGGTTTTGGGATTTGGCATACCAGGCGGAGACATGAGCCTTTATTTACTCTACTGGCGCCTTGCGCCTTTCTCCTTGAATTTCTCCTTGAAAGTGACCTACGTCTTTTGTCTTGTGAAAGACGTCGGGCGTCTCTCATTTTGAGAGATGTTGGACGACTTTTCTTTTTATTTTGGAAAAAAATCCTAATTGTTTGAAAATTTAATTTGGAAGTTTATTTTTATAATTTGACCCATTTTGAAAAAAAATTCCAATATATATTTGGTTTCATAGTGATCTTTAAGAGAGTGGATGTATATTTCAATTTAGATGTTCAACAAATATGTACCGGTCATATCAATCTTGGATGTTTTGGCCACTGGATACATGTCGTTAGCTATATGCTCAAATCATATTAATCTATGCTTCCATTATGGCTGTTAGGTGAAAATGATTTTGTTAATGTTCCACAAAAATCCCATCATGGTGTCAATTCTTTATAATTTTGGTACACATATGTTGTGTGACAAACTCATCCAAACCACCCTTTGAACCAAATTGTTTAAAAGCAATTTGGATTTGAAAGTTGTACAAATACTTACACGAAATAATTTTATGGCTCTTCGGATCATGATAAAGGGGTCGTGATATAAACTATTAAGTGTATGACGAGATGACGAGATGACGAGATGATGAGACGACGAGACATCACTATCATGAATGAAGCACTTAGAATATACGTACGGAGCGGAGTGTTGCCCCCACGACCTCATTTGCCGTATCAAAACTTGTGGAATATGGGAATATAAGCTCATAGATTTGACATATCAAACTTGTTTCGAGTTAGATCCAACAAAACAAACATTTCTCCAGAAGTACTTATCATTGGCGCCCCACGTTGATCATTGGCGCTTCACATCCAATTTGTGGCTTAAAGAGACTCGAATCTAGCTGATTGATGGTCGAGGACAAAGAACCTTATTGATTAAAGAAAACTGCTTGGACAGTAATAGCTCATTGAGTTTTTCTACCTTTCAAATTAAATTTGAAAAGAATTAGGTTTGGTTATTGTGAGATATATGTTTGCTTAGAGTAAAAGGATATGCATATTTGTACCTTTAGAGTAAATAAACAAATTATGTTTCCTTGTGAGAAATTGAGAACATCGAGTAGTTCCTTGGAGACAAAGAGTACTTTTGGACTTTAGTTACCAGAAACTAGCCTCTCTAGAAGATGAACAGTAGTTTTTTATTTTGGATTTTTTTTTTTGGTACAGCTATAAATTTTTAACAATTATTAGGGCACCGTCTTTGCGGTCTATGAGGTTTAGTATTCAGATTCGGCACGGTGGGACGAAGAAACCCCAAATAAGTGTGCCTTTATGATTGGATTTTCTCCACTTATTCATTGGGGTTTAGCTGTAGACCCGACGCACCCCAGTTAAAATTCCTTTATAGTAGGCTTGGATTTGAGATCCCTGCCAAGGTAAATACGTAGTTCTCTGGAACAAACAAAACATGTCATCCTCTCCTTTTATATATATAGGGGGTGATAACACTGATAGTGAAATCTTATGTAGCCTATAAATATGAGCCATCTGTTTAGGAAATGGACGGTTCGATTAAAACGAAAATCAATTTCATTCACGAAAAATTACACCGGATGTTTTAATATTTATAGCGATTGTTAGAAAACATGAAATTATCAAATTATCCCTTCGCTGTAATGTATACCGGATGGACACTTAATTTTTTTTTAAATCCAAATGGTATGTCTATTATTTCTGTTGTACAAACATCTGCCGTAAAGAATTGTGGATGAACCAAGTCCAAGCCTACCTCTGTAAAGTATAGTGAAAGCACTTGCAGGATAAATTACAGAATACCTGAATTGTTTTCAATCTTCAAAATACATTGCTGGATAAACATGAAACAAAAAAAAAAAAAACGATGCGCACAACATCTCAACCAAAAACACCCACCATCCATTACAGAATCTTCTAAACCAACATCATACATTATCATTTCATGCTTTCTCTTGTTTTCGAGGCATCTCTCGAGTCTTACAAGTCAACAACTCATAAACAATCCTATATCTATAACTCGATGGTCCATTTTGAATCCGACAGTTTGATCCCTTGTATGATGTAATCCATATACTTCAGCACATACACCTTACAATCATTGTGGTTAGTCTGCTTGGACCGTTTCTTGGCGACAAACAACTTGCGAGCTTGACCTTCCTTGAACGTATTAGGATGCAATAATCGAAGAAAATGAGCAAAGTATTCTGTCTGCATAACACAAAACGAGCCACATCAGTGAAGGAAAGGTAAAGATAATGAAAGAAGATCGTTCCATTTAGAAACTCACCACATCTTTTGTCTGTATGTTGTACATCTTCGCTACTGTGATGCACTCAATATCCTCATATATAGATGCACAGTTCATTTTACCAGATTAAACACGTACAAGATGAAGTGTGAGTTGATGCATATTAGAATCAACGTTACAGAAGCACTACGGATAGGAATTTGACCTTTACTTCTCACATATGTGAAATGACCAGATCAAATCCTGTTTATGTCTTTAAGGACCTCGAGGAGCGGCATGATTTTTTTTCTGAGCCTTCTCCGCAAATCAATTACCTAAATCCCTTGTGGATATTTGCAAAAACTGGGAATTGACAGCATAAACCTCATTTGTTTGGCACGAAGGCCTCAAACCATCAGCCTAGCTAGCATTTGCGTCAACCACTTCATTAAATAACCACTGATCAGGAGCAAGTGATTTCAACGCACGCTGCCTCAAGTCTAAAAGTCCCCTGCTCTACTCCAAAATCACTATAAAATTAGAATCGATTGATGTTGGAGCATAGAATGTCTCTTGCATCACCTGTGCCATCTTTGCGGATCTTCTTCATTGGATGGCCCTTAGGGCCACGATATATCGGCACTGGATCAGTAGTAGAAGAAGCAGTATGTAACGTCACGACTTTTCATTACTTATTAATGATACATATGACATCACTGTCGCTGAACCCAACGCCTCAGGTAGGCAAAAACTTATACATCATTAATTTAGAAACTTTTGATGTACTCAATCATAACTCAAAATATCATTTTTGCAGCGCAATTTACATCTTTTTTAAAGATTAGAACACCTTTTACACATAAGCTACATCTAGCATTAAATTTTAGGTCACACTTCTCATTCAAGTTTTGCTCCTATAACGAAGAGAAGAAGAAAGACACAGAAAAATAGTAACCTGAGCTATAGGAGATCAATAACGTATCCGTCCCCTTATCAAGGGTTACACGAGAGAAGAAGGTAAGAAAAAAAAAACCACTTGGGTCCTTTGTTTCAGTACTCTAAAACTGTCATGCCAATTCGACATTCAAAATTATCATCTCAAAAACACAATGAAAACGGCAATAGATAGTGTCATTGTGTCATTGACAAGACTTATTAAATTTCAACTTATCAAGTTTTATTCAGCTTTAGTAAAAAGGACATCCGCGAAAGGGGATCAGTCAAAACAGAACCTAGGGTCTCCTAAAGTGAGTTTCCCTCATACTAAAACGACCTTATAGGGTCGATGAAAAAATGTCACCAACAAGTCATTGCATAACACAAATGATAGACATAACACTCTTAGTGTTTTATATCACGGAATTATCTCACCAATTATGAATTTAAACTCCTTTTACCTTCTCATCCTCTTTATACCAGTATTTTATCAAAGTTCTCACGACACAAAGCAATTACAGTCAGTATTTTACTTCAATAACATTTAATGATTACGTCCAAAGATTCTAATTCATATTACTATAACAGTAGGTTTTGTTAAGATGTAGTGGTTATGATAATCAATCTATAACATAGATTTTATTAGGCAATCAATAGGTTATGATAGCTACTAAAGGAATCAATCAATAGGTTATGATAACTACTAAGGCAATCAATAGGTTATATCAGCTACTAAGGCAATCAATAGAAAGGTACTAAGGCAAACATTTAGAATCCTAAACAAGCATTTCAATCCTAAACACTAAGGCAACCATTTTGAATCAAACAAGCATTTTAATCCTAAACATAACATTGATAAGCATACTAAACATAGCATTTTAATCAAACATAACATTTTAATCCTAAACACTATGTCTTGCGATTTATAACAAAATCATCATGTCCATTTATAACTTATAGGCGTTGAGGCGTTCAGGGTTTCATTTCAATTTTAATCAAACATAATATTTTAATCCTAAACACTATGTCTTGCGATTTATAACTAAATCATCATGTCCATTTATAACTTATACCCATTAAATTTTTCCTCACACATACACGAATGCTTATACATCAAATTGATCATGTTAAACAACATCCCAGCAACATCAAACACTATATATCATATTAAACATCCCAGCAACATAAAACACAATATATCAAACACAGCAACATCCCAGCAACATCAAACACAGTTACGAAAGCCTTGGAAGCAGACTTGCCGTGAATGTGGAGCAAACTTGATGTAATTAAGCAGGGCAGGGCAGCCGGGGCGCAGACGAAACAGGCGAAGGCAGGGTGGCAGCCGGGTGGCGGGTGGCAGGGTGCAGCGAAGGCAGGTGGGTGGCGGCTTCGGGGGAGCGTTGCCGGAGTCGGGTGGCAGAAGCAGCAAAGGCCGGTGGGTGGCGGCTTCAACGATTCAGACCTTGGGGGAGCGTTGCAAGCCTCGAGGGAGCGGTGCCGGACTCGGGGGAGCAGGGTCCAGCGGGTTCCGGTGGCGCCGGTGCCGGACAGAAGTGGGCGGGGGCGGTGCGGAAGACGAATTCAGGGGTGGCGGTGAGGGGGAGATCTGGAACACGAGGAGGGGGAGGCGGCGGAGGGGGTTACCGATGAGGGGGAGGCGGCGGGAACACGAGGAGAAGCGGCCAGAGCGGTGGCAATGACACCAGTTGGGAGGCGGGTTCAAGGGAGGCGACGGTGAGGAGGAAAATGAAGAGAGGAAATGGGAGGACGGCGAAGCGGCGCTGAATACAAATTCAAATCCTGCGACGGATCCGTCGCAATATTAAATATAAATTAAATTTATATTTATGCGACGACATCCGTCGCAAAGATATTTTTGCAAACCCTAAACCTAAACTCAAACCCTTAACCTAAACTTATGTCCGAGCTTTAAAAAAGCATATTCATCATCCAAAATATCAATATCGAATAAACGAGATATAATATGCAACGATCAAATTTCGAATATCGTTGTTTACAACATATAGATGATCAAATCATTAGTTATGTTACCAAAGATATCTTATACACCTTTAATACATATTTACAATTAAGATATGATAAGCTAGATCATAATATATAGCATGAGATTTTACTTTTATTACACCGTTTGACATATTTAGCCCAAACAACCTTAAATATAATAAGTGTAAGTTTTCATATCGGTTGTTTTTTACTGTATATACTGTTAATATGCGACGGAATCTGTCGAAACTTTATAAATTTGGGAAAAAGTTGTTTGATTCTGCGACGGATTCCGTCGTAAAGTTTGTATACAGACTCTCAAAAAAGACTTGGTAAAAATTTTGTAAAAGATATACTTCACCCTGCGACGGAATCCGTCGCAAATGAAACATTAGGACAATTAAATACCCTAGTGTTTTGTGAGGTATAACGTCTCTGCGACGGATTCCGTCGCAGAGTTTGTATAGAAACTCTCACAAAAGACTTGGTAAAAATTTTGGAAAAGATATACTTCATCCTGCGACGGATTCCGTCGCAGATGCGTTGTACCTCACAAAACACTAGGGATTTAATTGTCCTTATGCTTCATTTTGCGACGGATTCCGTCGTAAAACTTTAATTCACTGTTATTTTATATCATAATTTTTTCATAATTTTTTCCGAAACATATTGCGACGAAATCTATCGCAGTAATATATTAATGTTGCGACGAATGTTGATTTTTCCGTCGTAATTTTGTTTCTTTTAATTTTCGATTTTCAATATTTATTTTTCGACGGATCCGTCGCAGAAGGCATTGAGTTGCGACGGATATAGTCCGTCGCTGTTTTTGCCCGTCGTAAATTGATCATTTTTTTATAGTGATATTGGTTATTATAAATAGCATTTTGAAAAATTTATATTGTAATTTGAAAAATTCATACGATAACTTGTTGAATATATAAAGTCAAATTTTAGTTATAAAATACACTAAAAGCTTGATTGTATACATTCAGTAATTTACTATAAAATTATCAACATACAGTATTTATAGCAATCACTACGTTGTCTTTTACAACTATATGTATTTTCGTTAAGTGAAAGCCCACTCTCTCTCGTTTCTTTTTCTTTTTGCTTTTCGCTTGTTTTTTTTTTCCGTAATTGTTTCAGTAATTGTTTCTATTTTACACAGTTACGAGGAACACTGCCAAACAAGCCCATAAAAGTTCGTGCATTAGTTTGATTTCAAAACCTCGAGGTGCTGATCCTTCAAAGGTGCTGAATCATTAAAGGAATGAAGGGGTTGACTTGGTCCATGGATATTTATCTTGCGGGAACTCAGCTCATGCTTGTCGATTCTCTTCAACACTTCTCATTGGAATTTACAATAAGCAATAATAATTTATAAAATAAAATGATTATTTTTATATCAAGTTTTTAAATATTATTCAGGTGAAACAGAGAACAAATTATAATATTTTTTTAATTTTTATTTTATTGGTCAGTGAAACAAAAATCAAAAATAGAAAAGAAAAATATTACTAATAACATCCTGTTTGATAGTATGACTTTTGAACCGTGTTTTCTAGCGAATCATGCTTGATATTTCATTGTCCCAATTTAATTATAACGTTTTGACTTTCATATTTATCGAGGCTAACTTTGACTCGTGTTGTGGGACAGAAAAGTCTTAGCATCACCATCCACTCTCAATATATGTTGACTTTTCCAACATGAGTTTTGGCCATTTCCAACACGTTTCTATACAGCTTGCCAAGCTGCAATGACTTTAAGCATATACGGCTTAGTCAACGTCAAAGTTCCTACTATCGGTAGTAAGTCTTAGCGTGAAACTTTCTCCCAACCTCAAAGTTCCTACTATCGGTAGTAAGTCGCCATTTCTGCCATTTCTGCCATCGCATTAATTAATGATGTAGCCATTTCTGCCATTTCTGCCATCGCATTAATTAATGATGTAGCCATTTCTGCCACACCAAAATCTTCCCCACACCAGCTGCCACACCAAAGTCCTTTTCCTTATGCTATCCAGAAAATCCAACCCTCGTTCCACTTCCCTATTTCCAAATAACATGATTCTCAGCAGGCTTCACGGATCGAAGGCAACATCGATACCCAAGAAATCTAGATCTAAACGGAAAAGCAAGATGCTTGGTACTGATGCAGCTGGTCGTTCAGGGTTGACAACTAGATCCGGCCGTTCCTATAGCCATGATGATGACCGCAGCAGCGTAGACGAAGATCTCGTGAGAAGTCTGGAGAGACAACGCAAGGCGGTGATGCTTCTGATGGACGAAGCGGAGGAGAAGCAGTTCAGCGATCGGTTGGTGAAGGAGTGGCTGGTGGAAGTCAAGCATGCCTTCTATGATGTTGACACCCTGCTGGATCAGATTGAGTCTGAAGCCCGGTTCAAGAAACTCGATGGGGAACATGGATCGTCCTCTTCTCATGCTCCCAACGTATTATCCAAAGGTATCAAGAAAATGATTAAAAGGCTGGTAGATTTGGCTGATGATGCTCGAAACATTGGCTTGATGGGCGGCCGTACTGGAGGGGCTGCTGGAAAAAAAAGGGTACTGGATGATCAGATGATCGCCCTGGAGAGGCAACGAAACGTGCTCAAGCGGCCGGAGGTTGATACGCAGGAGAAGCAGCTCAAAGATTTTCATGGATGGGTCAAGAAGTGGCTCTTGAACCTCGAGCACACCATCTATGATGCAAATACGCTGCTGGCTAACATTGAAACTGAGGTTGGTTTGAAGGTGCGTTCCAAGGCATTTGGAATGTCCTCCTCTTATGCTTGGGGTGGTTTGGTGCAAGATGCTCCTTCAAAAATCAGCAGTATAGCTGAGAAGTTAATGGATTTGGCAAATGATGGACGGCAAAACATGAGGTTGAAACTCTATGAAGACAGGGTTGTTGCTTCTTCTCAGAAAATTCAGGTTTTGAATAGTCAGATCTCGACATCTGATCAGTTCAGCTGGGAAGAAGAGAAAGAGCGAGTCATGCAACGGGTGCTTTCTTCAGTGGAGCCTCCTGCTGTTTGTGGTAAGATGGTGGAAGTCATCGCCATCACAGGTATGGGTGGATTGGGGAAAACTACTCTTGCCCAATCTGTATACAACCATGCCGAGGTGAAAGCGTGCTTCAAGAGATCATGGGCTCGTGTTTCAGGTAATTTCGACCTTGTCCGAGTCAACCACAATATTCTTGAGGGGCTCATTAGACGTCCCGTTCGCTTATGCGGTTCAGCCGCTATCCAACAAGAACTGGAGCAGGAACTCAGAGGTAAACGGTTTCTGCTTGTCTTGGATGATGTGTGGGACTTATCTAACCAGAACTGGGAGAAGTTCATAGATACATTTAGCGTTGGATCCAATGGTAGCAAAATCATTGTCACGACACGAGACCTAGATGCTACCTCTGTAGTGTCCGCAGACTATACGTTTGATTTAAAGCCGATGTCTGAGCATGAAGGATGGTCTCTTTTCTCGAAAGTTGTGTTTCGAGATGGTGGATTGAGGCAGGATCCCAAGTTGGAGGACATTGGGAAAGAGATTGTTATAAAATGTCAAGGCTTGCCCTTATCGATAAAGACTCTTGGTTGTCTCCTTCGTTCTGAAAGAAAGGAGGTTGAATGGGAAAGGGTTCGAGATAGTAGTTTGTGGCAACTACCTGAAGCTCGGAATGATATCGTTCCTGCATTGGGCTTAAGCTACTCTTACCTGCCATCGCATCTGAAGAGCTGCTTTGCTTATTGTTCTCTCTTCCCTAAAGACTATCGCTTCTTGAGCAAAGAGCTTGTAGATTTATGGATTGATGAGGGATTGGTGCAGCCACAAAACAACATCGAGTCTGTGGAGGATATCGGCATGGCTTACTTTGAGGACTTGCTATCAAGATCATTTTTCACTAGAGAAAGCTACTATGGAGGTGGCTATGTGATGCATGATATTTTGCATGACCTTGCTCAAGTGGTTTTTGCTGATGTTCACCAGCGAATGGATGGAACGGCAGCAGCCAAAGACTGCAAGAAGATCCGTCATGTCTCTTTCCAAGACAGCAGAGAATGCGATGGTTCTATAAACGTTCAGGGTCTAGCTCGTATCAAGTCGCTGTGGACGATCATGACTCATACTTCATGGTCGCATCCAAGATGGGATTTCGATGACAAATTGCTTCAAGATATCCTCCTTCGGCAGCCTTTTCTGCGCGTTCTCTGTTTGCTAGGCACTGAAGTTCGTACTCTTCCAGATAGTATAGGTAACGTAAAGTCACTCCGATATCTGGATGTTTCTCATACCCATATTGAAGTGTTGCCCGCATCATTGGGCAAGCTACGCAATTTGCGGCGTCTGCTGGGTGTAAGTTGTGATTATCTTTCAGAACTGCATATCAAGATGGCGGACTTTGTCTCCCTCCGAAGGCTTGCTTTGTCCGGGAAGCAATTACGAGAAGGTCCTCGGAATTTGAACCATCTGAAAGAGTGTTATGTAGAGCTGTCATTCCATATTCAGTACACTGCAGAACTTCTGCTACCTCTAGCTGGATCAGATGTTACAGAGCATTTGCTAGCTCTAGATGGATCGAACTCAGGAGACCCACCAGATGTGTCCGTTGATGATGCCATTTACAAAGCAGATGAATCAGGCTGGGACAAACTTTTATTGCCTGTTATGGTTCGCATCAGCAATTCAAGTTTCTCTTATAGTGTCGAAGGAGACGAGTATGACCGTCGCTTCTCAGCTGTGGATCATACTGATCTGCTCGATTCCCTAAGACCTCACACTGAGTTGAAAGAGGTGAAGATACATGACTTCAATGGCACAAGATTTCCATATTGGTTGCATGATCGGTCTTATCACAACATCGGTAGCATGGAGTTTTTCCGCTGTCATCTAAGTTTTGGTTTGATGCCAGCACTAGGACAACTGCCGTCTCTTAAATATCTAACATTCCATGATATTGGGAACATGAGGAGATTGGGGACAGAGTTCTACGACTGCAATAAGCCATTTGGCTCCCTGGAGGAACTGCGTTTCGAGGACATGAAGCAATGGGAGGATTGGGAGCCATCAGATGAAGGTCTTGGAGGGATCAGCTGTTTCCCTCGTCTTCAGAAGCTCCATTTGCTGAATTGCACCAGGTTGAAGGGTAGATTGCCTTCTAAGCTCCCCTCATTATCGGAGTTGTTTATGCATAATTGCAGCGGGCTAGTCAAGTTATGTTTGGATGACAGTAGGTTTCACATGTTTTTGTCTCTTCGAAGATTAAGCTTGGAAGGATGTGACTCCGTCGAGAGCTTTCCTGCTAAAGGTTCTCTCCCAACCTCTCTCACCTACCTTTGCATTAAGAGCTTTCCGAAGTTGAAGAGGCTGGATGGAGCCGGGCTTAAAAAACTCATCCGCCTCAAGGAATTGCTGATTGATGATTGCCCTATGCTGGAGGCACTCCCAGAAGAGACGGCGCTACGTGGCTCCGAAGTGGAGGAGCATAGTCCTGATGATTGCCTTATGCTGGAGGCAATCCCAGAAGAGAGTTTGCCACATAGCTCAGACATGGAGGAGGATTCTTCCGACGATGATGAATTTCACTTGAGCTCTCTCACCAAGCTCAGCATTGAAAACTGTGTGAACCTGAAGAGATTAAATGACTTCTGGCTTCAAAGCTTCCCCTGCCTTCAAGAATTAGTGATTTTGGGTTGTCTTAAGCTGGACTCCCTACCAGAAGAGGGATTGCCCCGCTCCCTTGAGGTGTTGCGATTACAATGGAATCATCCAAAAGTGAGGGAACGATGTCATAGGGACACAGGCCCGGACTGGCCTAAAATAGCCCGTGTCCCAGATATCAGGATTCTTTGAAGTCTGACAAGCTCGAGTTCAGGCAATTGATACTGCTCTCTGTTCTCAATGCTTATTTTAGCAATCTATCTAATCCCTTCTTGCTTTATGCTTTTTCCCTTCTTCTCAATATTGTGCTTTTTTTCATTTGGTTTTTCATCTTTTCTTGTTTTCATTGAAAAGCAGACCAGTCGACATTGATCTTGAACTTGAGCTTCAAGAACAGCCTATGGAGGTACCATAGGATGTAAGTAATCTGCTTTTATACCAACTCATTAATCTTGATGGACAAATCTCAATGCATGCATGAAAAACCTCAAACACCCATGTGGCCTCTTTCTCCCCATTGAGAGTAACATGGTTTTAATTGGAGTAGCATTGCCAAAATTTACCAAAAAAATACTATTCATAATCAAAATATAACTTACATTATGCAATGTTCCATTGGACTTGTTCTTTAACTTTGCTCGGCCTGCTGCATGATAATATATCATATGGTTAACAAGGTAGTATTTCGCATAGTAATTGGCATTACGATCAGCTATATTTTGATTACAGATAAGTGATCGTTATCGTCAAGAAGACCAACTGTGGGAGGGAATTCAACCAGCTGCTAGTATTTGTCACTCGTATCTCAATTCACATCTCCGAAGTCCGAAGGTAAACTGCTTTTCCCACCCCACAGGTGCCCACCCCTCGCATCCACCGACCAATCCCTGTCTCCTCTATATTCCTCACCATTTTGTCGCTGCAAATTTTTTCTAAATGACTAAATTTTGTTTTTCATAACTTGTTTTTGCATCAAATATGAATTCCATGTTATGAATTTAACATAAAAAATAGTACATATTTGCAATCTATATAACAGTCTCTTTTAAACAAGACTGATATTGAATATGAAATCATGTTTAAAAATTAATTTTGAAATTATGTATTTTATTTCAACCGGAAAAAAAAATAATCTAGATGTTGAATATTGTTCACTTTACCAATGTTATTTTACTAATTCAACAACAACAATAACCAATAACTCCATTTTGATGATCTTTTTTTTGTACTCATGCTACGATTTAATTGCTTTCAACCGATGATATGTTGATACTATCTCGTTCATTTCAATATACCTGTAAGTTTTAACATGTCACTATATTTGGGTGTCCAACCAGTTTTATAATTAGCATATTTTGAGTACTAAAGGTTTAAATTGATCATTGATCATATTAATAAATGTTGACGATACGGATAAATTGATCAATATTACTAGGTTCAATAGAAATTATTTTCTGAAAAGAAGTAAATTTTGTATCTAATATTGGTCCTATTTAATAGATCCCAACTAGTCGATGATGCAAATATGTTTTCTCTTTCAAGATTAAACTTGTACTGGTCAAATAAAATTTTTAACTTGAATTAAGTTTGTGTAAGCCTGAAAAATGAGAAAGGGGTATTACTAGAAGGATGAAGGGAAATAGTTGGGAGGGTGCGAATCTTGTGGGGTGAAAAGCATCAGTCCCTCCGAAGTCAAGGGCAATGTTGGGGATGATTCTCCGTCCTTTGACTCTGTCCCTCTCCCAATCTCGTACCTGCGCATGACTCTGGAAACGATCATGAGTTGTAAAGATTCTTTTATATAAAGCTGATGGAGCAATGAGATGGTATTCAGCAATTTAAGTATTCTGTCACAATGGCCAGTCGAAAAAAATATGCAACATATGCATGTGTTACCATATGTTTGAGTGTCTTCGTGAGATGATCTATCCATTGTATCATTGTATGTATCTTGATATGTAATCGGAGTTCTTCAAGTGTGTCATGTATGTATCGTTGAAACTGGAACAGAGGTGATTTTAGTGTTAGGATACAACGAAGCGACAGGAAGCATGTAATATATGAATGTGTCAATATGTAATTAAAGAGATGTTTATTTGTGTCATTCATAAGGTGAAGAATAGCATGAAAGTCTGTTTAACGCGAACTTTAGCTTCCCGGATCTACGACGACCCGATTTGTTCTAATGCGAGCTTGATGTGCTTATGCCGTGTATATCATGGCCCAAGGTGCAAGCTGGTATTGGTG
>JAOVYX010021705.1:0-15456 GCA_035668315.1 Drosera spatulata
CCCCCCCCCGCGAAGCGTGTATTTAATTTTTTTCCCCAAAAGTTTGTAAAATGATGTACCACAAACGGATGATTCGCTGAGAATCAGTTCTTAGATGAGAATCAGTTCTTATGAAGACACGGTTCTTGCACTTCCAGTTTCGGTTTCCCTACAAATTTCTAAGTGACTAATGAATAACAAAGCAACGCAAAAAATGTAAATGACACTAGATTTATAGTGGTTCATCCCCAGCTTGGCGAGGGAGTTACACCCACTCTTAACGCACAGTAATTACACTATGAAAACCACTTTACAAGTACACCCTTTGCTCTGTTGCTCATAGTTAACCAAACTACGAAACTTCTTCAGTAGCTCCTCTAAGACTATACGATCCCCTTTGCAAACTACCCCTTGGTAGCTTGACTCACGATCCTTACACTCTCGGTCTCAGTCAACAATTGATCATAGCTCTACAAGCTAGACCAATACGTACAACTCGAACATACAACACAATGAACCTATGGACATGAAAAGGTTGACACCATTACCATACAGTAAAGAACATTGAGCACATCTAAGGTTGGAATTTACCTCGAGATTTTCATTGCAAAATCAGAATTCAAAGCTTTTTTAAATTACCAAGATTAAAGTTGAAAACTCTTGTTCAAAAACAATCAACTTTAACTCTCCTTAAGCTTTGTGTGATTTGGTGAGTTTAAAAAACGTTCCCAGCATTCGTTAAATAATATTTCTTGAAGCTACAAACTAGGGACATGGATGATCATGGACATCGTGGAAGACGGAAGAAAATAAGTCAAAAATAGATTTTTACTTGTCTCCTTAGTTTTAGGAATATTTTCAATTATCTCGGCAAAATAGATTTTCCTAAAACAGTTCATTACTCACCATTGTGTGAAAGATACTTTTGTTCACTAAAACTATGCGGATAATAACAGAAAATATCTTCCAGGGATAATGGATCCGAAAAATCAGGGTTTCAAAACAGAAAGCGGTTACTGACCCAAGAGACGGTTCTTCCAAGACATAAGAGACGGCTCTTCAAAAGCCATATTTTTCATTTGACCCTAAGTGCTCAATAATTCAACTGTAGGATAAGATGTCGTATTTCACTGTCCTTATACAAGTATCTAGAATTTAGATCTCCAGTTTGCATCAACTAGATCTTGTGTTCTTCATGAGTTCCTGTTTCTTGATTCTTGAGGTCTTTCACTTGAATTCGGCACTTCAATCTTTGATCAAGCTTCACTCCATGATCTTCAGGTTACTTTATCTGCAACATAAAAACCTTTAGACCCCATCCATGCTTGATAAAAATCTTCATGTGTTCCTTCAAGTCTTTAACCTTAATGTGCACCTACACACATAAAAACCCAAAACAGTATCAGTGCACACCTTTTTGTTATCACTAAAGCACACGAGGTTCAACAGTGTTTGATGGGTTCGTTAATGACTGGCCGACTGCTTAGGATATGTTCAATATATGGTCGGAAAATGGATTGTGTGTGTTTAGGGACGTGTGACTTAGCTTAAGGCAAAGAAAATCATACGATTTAGACTGAAACACGAGAATGAAAGATCAAACTCTCATAATATCATATCGACTCTCCGCTGTTCTTGTTACAATCTTAGCCATTAGATTTTAATTGGTTTTAAGTCATGTCTCTAGACACAAATTTTCGGAACCCACCCATTTCTGCTTGATAGAGGTTGAATTTCTAATACATTTTTATCCAGTCTGTATTCAGGTCGAGCATTTTTTTAGGTTTATCTGTTTCTGCGAGTGAGGTAAGAATGTAATGGTCGTTTTTCTGCATTTCAACTTTTGAATTTGCTCATAGTTTTGGATACTAATCAGTGATCATGTACTGTGAGGCTTCACATTGCTATCCATGTCTCTCGTCTGTTTTTGGCAGAGGGATCAGGAAAAATATAAAGTTGTTTTTGTTTTAAAAGTTTTTCTTGGTGCTAATTATGCTGAGTTGAATATTGAAATTTAAGTGCATTTCACCGGTCAAAAAAATGCTTCAACAACAACAAAAAATCAAGCTTTTATCCCATCAAGTGGGTCGGTTACATGAATACGACGGCGCCATTCTAATCTGTCATGTACATCATTTTCTGTAAGATTATGATAGACCATATTATACTTTAAGGTTTTTTTCATGGTCTTTTTAGGTCTATCTTGTCCTCTCTTTATATGTGCTAACTCCCAAACTTCACATCTCCTAACAGAAGTTGTGACTGGTCTGCTTTTCACATGATCATACCATCTTAGTCGTGACTCCCTCATTTTATCTTCTACCGGAGCCGCACCCACTTTCCGTCTGATAACTTTATTTCGTATCCTATCTATTCTTGTATGTCCACACATCCACCTTAACATTTTCATCTCGTTTATACTCATCTCATGTACATGCTGTCACTTAATTGCCCAAAAAAAACACTTGAGCATCTTTATTTCCATGAATATGAATTTAAGTGGTGAGAAGAGTGAAACATATGTGAGATATAGAGCGGGAGGTAACATATTCATTCAAGTGGTGAGTTGGTGAATTCTTGTCATAGGACGACAATTGTGTTTGGGAAATATCTGAAGATATCCCTCCCTTTTTGATATAGGTGTTTTTTTTTTTTAATATCAAATTTAAGTTAACTTCTGGAGGTATCCCTATTTGTTATATGCCTATGTGATAGTCTCTTTTGAGGGAAAACCCACTGAAAATTTTCCATCTAGTAGTTAATTTTTCTCTCAGCTGTGGTGATGTCTGTGCATTCAGAATAAAATTGGGGCAACTATGCAAGTAATAAAAGTCAAGGAGTCAAACTTTATTTGAACAAATGATTTTTGGGAATATAGTTGAACGACTCATGTTACCAATTATAAATCTAGGACTTCGAATGCACTGTCAGCACAGTAATGTGTGCGCTTTTGTGTACTGTTCATTTAATTTCCTTTTATGTTGATACATCGAATAGTTTTTAGTTTATTGTCATTCTATAATTATGTTCGGCAATGGTAATGATGCTACTTTGGTAGATAACTGTGGATATTGCATTTGCACAATGTCCATAATGTGGTATTACACAATTTGTACATCTGATGGATATCTTGAGAAATTTCTTTGGGATGGGTATATGGCTATTAGTAGAGGCCAGCCACACAGGTTTACCATTAGTGATCATATTTTTTTAATCTCTTTAAATAGTACGAGTATATTTCCGCCGTCCCATATTATAGACCATATTTTCCTATTCGGATCGTCCCAAAATATAACCAACATATCATATTTAGTAACATTTTCACATAAAAACCCATCAAAATAAATCACCATCTACTACAGTACACTCGCCAGTTTTTTCCTCCTCATCTTTCATTCTCTCTCCTAAACCCCGCTTACACCCCACTCTCACTAAAAAAATATTATTTCTTCATCAAATCCCATGAAAATTCACACATACATAAATCTGCATGTCGGGTCAAATCGTTCGTTATATTTTGAGATGGAGGTAGTATAAAGTAGATTTTGACTGTCTCCTCTCTTTTACAAAAGGTGTAGAAAGTAGACTTGCAATGGTTTAGATCCGAGTTCTAGGGCTGACCGGAGCTCCTGCTGTCGCAGTTCAATGTAATGGAATGCCTATTTTCGCTTTTTTGCTGTATAGATCTTTTACCATTTTGGATCATCTTATTACGTCATATTCTGTTTATCAGCTGAGTCAGTACTCAGTATTCACATCAATCCCCTGAATCTTGTATATGGCTTGAAGTGTTGAGGCGTCCTGAATCCTGATTTGGCCTTTTTGTATATGTAAAGCAATGCAAAAAGCATATGATGCATGACGAGATCAGAATGAATAAGACGTTGCTCAAACTTCATATTTTTCTTGACTAGCTAACTTGTACTCAGAATTTTTTCCAAACGGGAATGTTGTTTGGCATTAAAACGAAGATTTTTAGCCTTCTCAGGTAAAGACCATTTGGTCATTCTGTGGCTTATTCATGTTGAACTGCAACTTTGTTGCATGTGGAATCAGGAGTATGCTGTTTTGGTGCTTTGCTCTTTGCAAGTTTTCCATCAACCACGTATGGTTTCATTAGTTTCGTAATAGCTTTATCTTACCTTTTAAGTGTAGCTTCATTTGAACAGTCATACAATGGAAGCTGATCACTAACATTTGATAAAGAGATTGCCTCTTTATAAAAGTAAGGTGCCAAATGCACTAAAAACTTAGGCTGACTGCAGTCACTACACCATCAGCTCCAATATCTTTCTCTGTATTACTTTTTAATTTTGGGAACTCAAATATTATTTAATTCTCTGTTTTCCTATAGATGATCTTGGTCATTTTCATATCTTTGTTTCTTTAGTAGCTTGTCCAGAACCTTGTACATCAGTATTTTAAGTCCTTAGTACTTGGTAGTGATCTTGTTTGAAGTAGTTGAGCCTCTGAATAAAAATTTGTCCTTTTAGGTAGCAAGTTTTCAGACTGGTTACATCAAGGTACTCATACTAGCAGAACTGGTAACTAATATTACCAATATTTTCAGGAGGGGTGCTCTTTCTATGAGAAGTTGCTTAAAAGTGGAATGCATCTGAACAAATACATAGACCAACCATACAAATTAACTCGAACATCTCTCACGCTGTAAGATGAATTCGTACCACATTCTTTTAACGAGAAAAGGTGGAAAAGCAATAGCAAAAATGTGTCATTGAGAGGGTAACAGAAAGTCTGTAGTCTGTAGTCATTAAATCATTTGCCTGCACTGGCATAGTCATTGCCAGATATATTTCTGCACTAATGGAGGTTATGTTTTTTGGGCAGGGGGAATGACGTTGAAGAAAAAGGCTAAGAAGGCCAAGAACGCTGCTGAAAACTCTGCGACATCGAAAGCTCTCAAGCCTGAAGCTAAAATTGTGAAGGTTTTGGATAAGAAGTCTCCAGGGACGATAAAAGGGAAAGATAAACTGAAAACTGCAAAGAGCGATGAGAAGCGAAAGACTTCCCTGTTAACAACAGAAAGTAGTCTTAATGGCAAAGATGCAGAAAAGGGGAAATATCTAGCACAAGGGGATAGTGACAATAAGGTTAACAAGGACGAGAAGCAGAGAGAAAGCACTCTAGATGGAAGGAAAGAAGGTTCTCAAAATAAAACGGGTGGTGGGAAGGGGAAAAATCCAGCGAAGGTGGATAGTGTGAAGGAGATCAATAGTAGAAAAGGTGAAGAACTGAAAGGGGGGCATCATGATGCTGACGATAAGCTAGGCGGTCTCATATTCATGTGCAATTCAAGAACGAAGCCTGATTGTTTTCGGTACCAAATCATGGCTGTCCCTTTTAACCAGAAGGAGACTGTACTAGGTATCAAGCCCGGCCTCAAGCTCTTCCTTTATGATTTTGATCTGAAGCTTATGTATGGAATTTATGAGGCATCAAGTTCCGGTGGTCTGAAACTTGAACCAGCTGCTTTTGGGGGCGCATTCCCAGCTCAGGTTTGTTTCTTGCAAACTTAGTCTATGCTTCAATTAGCAGTGGCCAAATGTACGTGTCTCCCGGTTATTCATGTCTGCGCTCATGCTACAGATACGTTTCAAGGTTTATAAAGAATGTGAACCTCTTCCCGAAAGTGTTTTCAAGAAGGCCATTATGGAAACTTACGATGAAAGAAGACGCAGGTTTAAGACTGAACTATCTGTCCTACAAGTAAGGCCATTTTGCCCTGTTTTGTGTTCCCTCTTCATGTTTTCCTTGGCCAGATTTCGCTTTTCTTCAAATTGTTCTCTTACTGCCATTATATCTATCCTTTTCAAAGAAAGAAAAGAAAAAGGCCTATTATATCTGTGGAATGTGGGCGTTGCTATGTATGTCTTGACATATGTCGTGTTCATGACCTGCTGCCTGCTTGTGCATTATGGTGTGATTTTTTTTTTTCCCCTATGTACCATTTTTGGTGCACGGTTGCTTATTCTTGTTCCATGTACCTGTTGCACATGGATATGTAACATTTTTCAGGTATTGCAGCGGTTGATTCTGCAAGACCTTCATTTTTCTGTTATATGTGTATCGTGTATGCAATGCAAATATGCTAGTCTGTCCTATTAGCTTTTTAATATGTATACTTGTCGCATCAGACATGTTATTTGGAAAATATTTGTAGGCGAAGAAGCTCTCTGTGCTTTTCCGGCCATCCCGTCAGGCAGACTTGATGCACCACATAGTTGATAAACCTTTTCATACTTCCAGATCCAACCATCCTAAATCACCGCCTGGTATTTCGGATGAGGAAAGACCTAGGCACAAGAAGGTGTCTTATCCCAAGTCACCTTTTCTCACCGAGGAGCAGTATCTCAACTTTGGGTTACAGCAAGAATTGCCTGGAGCCAATCCTTTTGTGGACCCTAATCCTAATTATAGAAGCGTTCAGGAGAAGTACCGATTCTTTGGAGGCTCTGCTCCGGCACATGCAGAAATAGCCTCCAGCAGAGGTACTGCAGCCGGTCTCGACCCTTTCTTCCTTACCGAAGAAGAATACCGAACATATGGATTGAGGGATAGGAGAGATCAAGCATCTTCCATAGCACCAACTAGTTTACAGACCAATGGTTCAAGCCATCCACAAGATCGCTACTCGCATTACAATACAAGAATACCGTACCACGCTAGTTCCTCTGATCCTGATCTACATCTACGCGGCACTCCTTATTCTTATTCTCTCTATCCAGCGGCAGAGACATACATGACTGAGATGAGGTATGATGCACAACGTGATGCCGATTTTCATCTGCACATAAAGTATCTTCATGATGGCACATATTCAGCATATCCTGCCACCCAATTACCTGAATACAACAGAAGTCCGCCCCATATGGTCGTGCGATCGGAGCATGTTTCTGTACCTGTCTTATCTCGCTACTCGTTTGCTGGCCCCTCGCATAGGTAAAACTGGGAACTGGCTTACCTCTGCAAAATCATTTGAACTTCGTCTTGTGGCGAAGTGTCTGCTCAAAAGTCGTGAAGCCTTTTTGGCATTTATCGGATGAAGTCCGAAGCACCCCGATAATATTGGGGCGGCTATCTATTCACCTTCTGCATATGAACTTCGTAAATTTAGCTCTTTGGACATCATGTTAAATTCGAGTACTGGATATCTTGTAGTGGTTTAAAGCCGAGTTTTCTATGTTTGCTCAAAGGTACGTGTTGTATGATTATGGTTCTTCGACCATGTTGCTGAAGGAAGTACTACGACTTTAACATAGGCCAAAGAATTTTGATTTGAAACGCTGGAAATTCCACGGTCAACTTTTTGTGAGAGAGATAGTGTCTTTACCTTTATCAAACCATTAAAAATGCTTCATATTTTATCACCCAGAAAAAGAAAAAGAAAAAAAAAGAGAAATAATTCATGGATATCCAATATATGCGGATGAATGGTTTACAAAGTTTGAATACAACAGTTGCTAATAGAGGGAACGGAGGAACTTTTTATTTATTTTTTATTTTTTCAAAAATGGGTGATGAGGTCAGAGATTTAGCCCTAATCGTGATGATGTCAAGGTTCGACGGCTGCATAACACACACGAATTCCATTGAAACGGTTCGACAAAGAAACTTGTGTGATATTCATATGAGTTGTGCTCAAGAGAATACAACATCCTCAAAAGAGCTGTAGCATGCAGTCAGAAGTGAACTTGTGAGCTATAAGTGCAATCTACCAAGATAAAAGCACAGATATTAAAATTCAAATTTCAAGATGTTACAAAGCCTCAGAAAAATCACTGCTCCAAATCAATTCACATCTCCCCACAACATTCAAACTCAAAGAAGCAGTGCATCTAATGTCAACCAGAAAGTGGTCCTGTTCAGAACAATCTGCTACTCACAGCAAAAGCAACACAAAGCACAACACTTAGACTAAGAAGCTGAGGTCAGCCCATAGGGTCAATTTCGTCCATATGTACAATCACTTCAACTTAGGGACATTAGAGTCATGTCCTACATCAGCTAGATATGATTTGGTGGAACCTCGGAAGCTGGTGTCGCCGTCACGCTAACTATAATCTCTTTGTCTTTGGTGCTTGGGCCGTGGGTGGGCGATCCGACGATACGATGACTTATGTCATGATCGGCGAGTTGTTGCAAGAAACATTCTTCTATATCACTTGATGACTCGACACGCGACTCGTGTTCATTTTCGCAGTTGGCATGCTCGTCATAATCTGAAGCTACTCCTCTTGATCCGAAGCTGATTTCCATCTCTTCTTGCTGGCTGTGGTAACCACCATAATCGGTTCGTCTTTGGGATGAGATGGATGACGAGGGTGTGTACTCGCCGGTTGTGGCTTCATCGCGTTCCCTGAGTGTTCTTGTGATCAGTGTCTTGAGCAAGTTCATCACTTGAACCGCGTGCATCAAAGCCGTTAGCGGATCCGACATCTGGTCAATATACTAAATTAATTACATGGATGTATACAACAAACATAACACATATTGCGACCTCTTTTGGTTAGTAATCGACTTAGTTACCTGGGTCATGTTTGGAGCAAAGACCATGGCGATGTTCCTGGCGTTCATTTTGTTCAAGTATTCTTCTTCGACAACATCAGCCATGAGATCTATTGCCCAGTTTAGCAAAGCAGCCTCAGTTGGCTTGAGTTGCTTCACCAAATCGGTGTAGTCGTCTTCATTATCGCATTGAAGAACTTCCTCCGGCGAAAGACCGTCCAGCACACCAGAAGGCAGCTCCCTAAACCAGGTTTTGATCAGCCCGGCTAAACAATGCACATCAATGTCGTCTGGCACAATGCCTCTGTTCAATTGGTCTCTCACATGTTGCTCCTGGCTGTTCTCCGGATTTATACGAAATATCCCTTCTGCCTGCACAACCCGAATGTTAAAACAGCCGAAAATCAGACTACGCAAACTCATGGAAGAGTGGCATTGAGATAGTATAGCGCTGAGAATTCTATTCTCTTAACATTATTGACGGAAAACAAACACAGTCCAAATAGGCAATTCCCAGAGGTAGCCGATGTCATAAGCTCGATTCATTGGAAGAAAGGCTGTAACTCCGCTGATCGACAAACCCAACGCCAGTCAACAGCTTAGGAAGAACGTCTATACATCGTAATAAAAGAATTGTTACCTTGAGACCATCCTGAGAATAAAGCTTCTCTTGCATCAACAGCAGAATAATCGGCACACTATTGCCCTTGGAGTCATAAGCACACTGCATCGACTCAGCCGACACCCCGAACACACTCGCGCTGTCAACAATTCACATCAGCAAGAAACCCCAACCCCAAAAAAATCAGAGAACACAAATCTCACGATCCAACACAAAGAGGTCGAGATCAACGGCAGAGATGCTTTCTCTCACCTGGCGCTGGGGACCTTACAAGGGATCTCGACCTGAAGCTCGACCGGCAACCCCAGAAACCCATTGAACCTATCGAACGTAACATGAGTGATGTGCTGAACATCAGTGGGCCACCCGATCTCCATCTGCTGAACCGCAGCTGAGATCACTTGATCGTCTGTCCGGTCTATCTTGCAGGACACCATGGACCGGCGGAGTGCCGACACGATGAATGCAAGCACCGAGAGCTGGTTCTGTTGGTGTTCGTCGTCGTCTTCGGAGTTGGGCCGGACAAGGGCCGGGCTCTTGGTGGATGCTGCTGTTGCTCGGCCGCAACCGCCTACGACTCCTCGTGTTACTATTGCGAGTCCCGTCATCTCTTCTTCTCTCTATGTGTGTTTTGTTTTGTGAGGGGGAGTGAATTTGAATTTTGTCAACGAGAGGACAAGAGGCGTTTTGGTTTCTGTTTTGGAGTATTTGTTTATTTATTTTTAATTTTTTAGTTCGGGGACGCTTTTATCGAGGTTCGTGCAACTCAAACGGCTATGTCGGAGGAGTGTTTGAAATGTGGTGTACGGGTGTAGGATTTGAAATATCTGGTCGGGTTGGAAAGGCAATTACCATTACACTCTGGAACCGGTTAAATTGATTCGGTTGCGTCATCTCACTCATGAGTCTATCAGATTGGATAATTCTATCTACGGATAAAAAGATCCAAACCTTATTAGATCTGATCCAATACCCATAAAGATTAAGGAAAATTTTCATCAATGTTACAACTTTATTATGGATAAAAAAACAAATATCTAATTAATCAAAATAATAATCAAATTGAAAAAAAAATGAATTAAATATAATGTCCCTTTCCCGAAACATATAGTCTAGCTGACAAGGAAAGACATAGTTTGAAAGAAAAAAAGCACTTTAGATAGCGCTTCCACCGATCGAACAACTTCTTCTAGAGGGGATTCACAACCAGTGAAATTCCTACTACTTCTAGTTTGAGAGATACCGCTCCTTCAATCATTCATGTACCTACCAATGCTAGAGAGGACGAAGCTAGCTTCAACGTATACTGTAATATTCGAGAATTTTGGGAGTTTTGAGATGAATATATAACGTTACGATTTTAAAATAAATCGTGCTAAAAGGTTGAATATTTAAATCTAAGAAAATATTTGATTAATTAAATCAAATATGACGATGGATTATTTTGGGATGATTAGTTGAACGCGCCAATAAATGTTACGAACGAATAACGTTACAATGTTATAACGTTATAAACGTTGCGCGTAAAGACTATCGATTTAAATCCATAAACAATGAATTATGACTCGTGAGGTCATATTTTCGTATACTAGATAAATCTCTCGACGCAAATAGATTTTTCGTGGATTAATATTACGAAATTTGGGTGAATAATGGACTGAACAAGACATATCGTGGGACGAAACGTGGGATACTAACCCACCTCACCCACCTCTCTTTTTCTTCCACTCTCCCTCACTTTTCCTTCCACTCTCCCGCCACTTCCCCTCCATTCTCTCCCACTCCCTTCACCACTCACACCACCGCACTCCTCACCTGCCACCACCACACTAGCAACCACCAACAGGAGCAAGCAGCCGCCACAAAGTTCATCATGATCAACACCACGCCAAGGCATCAAACATCATCATCTTCATCGTCTCCTCATCAATCCAACTCCATCATTGTCATCATCTCATGATCATCATCAATGCCACACGGCGAAGGGCAACAGTTGGCCGAGGGAAGGGACAGCGCCAGCAGTCCGATCAAAGGACGCCAAAAGATCCGTTCCTATGATCGTGTGTATTAAGGATCATCGATAATCGAGGTAACCTCACTCGTCCGGTACACCTCTTTTATTCATTCACACGATTCAAACACGTCCGTGCATGCTTTGGGACGTGTTTATGCTGTGTTTGATATGTATATAATGGTTTGGATGCGTTAAAATGCGAATTGAGGAGTCCGGTGATCGGGTAGAGAGGTTCCTGCCGGTTCTGCCCGGAGAACTGTTGCACCCGCGACGAGGGAAAAATTTGAAAATTGCCTGCACAGTGGTGCCCGCGACGACCTTCTGCCCAGGAAAAATACATTTTCGTGCCCCGAATCTTAAACTTAAATGCGCATTTGAGATATATAACACATACGGATGGAAATATATCGTCAAACGTGCATAAACGATCACGTTTGACATGTGGTGGGGTATTTGGGGGTAAAATGAACTAGAATGTACCCTTATAATGTATATACCCTCATGGGAAATAAATGAAAGCGACCGCTAAATGATTAATAAAAAGGGAATGGGGGATGTGGAGCATAGTTTCATTATCCATGTGAACTAATGAAAAGCAAATAAATAAGAAATATTGCCTCCTTGAACTGATAAGGACGACATTGACATTCCTTGTGGATCCGTTGGATCGTTGGTCGTTTTCCTTGAAATTATTGAGAAGGTCGAACGTGGTGTCCCTTCTTCGATCAATTGCAATCATCTATTTTTCTTGAATAGCCTTGGTGGCTTGGGTTTGAGTCATTACACTCTTATATTATCCTTCGAGTCGTCGTCACGAGTGAAAAGTACCTAGGGAGCGATGGGTATCCCCCATCCTCTTTGCATGCGTGCAGCGGCTTCTACGTCGTTGTGGCGGGGCTATGAGTTGCTCTCTGTAGGGAGACCCAAATTATCTCAATGCAGACAAACGATACCTCATTGAATACGCACAAGAGGTGTAAGGTGACGCACAGAGTAGGCAAGTGCGAAAACAGAATCTAATGGGTAGCCCGGCTGACGATTGACACTTTATCTTATCTCTATACTCCGAGTCGGTCATACCCTTGGAGTCGTCGTTTCTGAGTCGAGTCATGAACCCTAATTAAATGCTAAAGAAAGGAGTGACTCTTAAAAGTGATACAAAACCATATGAAGAAATGAGAAACGATATTGTGTGATATGACACCCATATTTTCTTATACATATAAAAATGTTTTAGGTACTTTCGGCGGTCGTCATAGCCGTTACCGGAAGTTCCCGGTCGTAATTGGGATTCATACACCTGAGGTTGCTGAGCTTCATTAGCTCACGGTTATGTTTTTCAATTGCAGGTATGCCCCCAGCAGCACCTGAAGGCTTTTAGAGAGAGTTTGCTTGTATATAGATGAATCCATGTACTTTGGATATTATGACAGATTAGATGTCTATATCGTTTAAATGTAATAAACGATCTGCATAGCTTCCGCTTTAATATTGTAACTAAACAGGTATTTGGTACTGTAAGTTATGAATTCGGTTATTTTTTATAGTTCCTTGATTTCTGTACCCTTAAAACCCATTCGGTTTGTTTAGCCTTGTCACGGACCGGATCCGTGACGGCATAACGCTCACGTGTCTTTCGACGCGAAAAGTCGGGGGCGTTACATATACAAACCATAATATCTGATTAGAATTAAATATATCTTTTTTTAACTAATTGCATTAGACGATAACTAAAATGTAAACATGTGAGAAAAGGTAACGGGTAACGGATTGGGTACGGGTGTCAATGGATTGGGTCATAAAGGGTTGGATAAGTTTAACAATTGAAAAAAAAAAATTGTTTTTATTGGGTCCTAAATCCTTGACCTTATATTCAATCTTTTTGCGGATATCCGTGGGGTTTGGGTCGAATTTCTTCAGGTCTTATTAGACTAGTGTATAAGCACTAGCACGGGATAAAATTCAATAGAAAGAAGATATTCAAAAATATAAAAAATGATTGATAATGTAATAAAATATTTTGCATTATGAGATTATCTTTTTCCTTTTTCGAAAAAAAATATGTGCATCTTTTCTATTATGCGAATTTATTATGATATGCTTAAACAACATGTAATGATATCTTTTGAGTTTTAAGTATTAACTTCTATGATGGGATATTTTTTTTCTTCGTTACTTTTTTTTTTTTCAATGATGAGATTTATGTTTAGTATAAAAAAGACAAAATCTTATGCTTTTGTATAGCAATACCATCAATCATATTATTTCTCTCGATAAATAATATTTTTTTAAAACATAAATTTTTTTGTACATATATTCATTGAATACTCACAACACAAAGGTTGCATACTATTTGGGACAAGATACTTTAGTTTTATAACTTTATAATCTGATTTTTTTCTTTTTTGAAAAGGCATTTATAGTCCGACTTTAACTTTTTATATATCTATATATAACAATCTATAATGCATGTATAATAAGTTAATAATTGTTGTATGTATTATGTTCTAAATATCTAATATAATCATCCAAATAAAAATAATAAAATAATAAATATGAATGACTATGTATCAACATGGAATATTTAAAAAAGTTAAATAATATCTACAAATCCAAGAGGAGATATGTAAGGTTTTTTTTTTATGTGTAGTTAATGATGATAATTGAGATTATTAATGATCTACAATTAATGCGATTATGACAAAAACAAAATTATCAGCTTACCCCTTGTGACATACCATGATAGTGATCTTTGAATTTATATAGTACAAGTATGTCATCCGGGCGATGCACGGAAAATGTCATAATCTAGTAAGAGACTAATTATTCATAAGTTGATTGTTAGTTATTTATTAGGACGACTTATCTTGATATTATCAATATTTATTTTGCTATATATATATCATGTTGGATGTATCTAAACTTATTTTGATTTTATCGATAATAATTAATGGAATCTCAAAATATATACAGTTCATGATACTTTTGCGTTTAATCATGTTGAGTATATATAGCATCAACGTCATGCTGTGTCCTCATAGTCATGCGCATCGGTCCCTCTTGATACTTCGATCAGTGTATATTTGATCTTCTTTATCGTCAACTGCTCTATTTTGGTTACGCTCCAACCTTCGGTGCATGAATTCTGATTCCATTATCACATCCAATAGTCCTCCCTCGTTGATGCTCTTTTGATCATCGATAATTTCAAAAATCAGTTTTATATCCATCTCACGTATCATGAATTCATGATCTTTGAATGTGAATGTTTTTTATCCCTGGTTGTGTTTTGAGATGATTTGCTTTATACACTTGTCGCTCTTTTGACATTTCTCGAAGTTGATCTCTAGATCTAAAATCACTATGATCAAATTTCAAAATGAAATTTTCATCATCTCTACTTTGTGTTCTTCGGTCGCTCTCATCTCATTTTTTGTAAGAAGCTTGACAACAACCCTTAAATCGCTCCTGTATTGGATTACCATTGTAACTATTGCAAGAACCACAGAAATAAGAAATTAATAAGTAAAACACCTAAACAGAGAGAATGTATTAATAAACAAAGTCCTAAACAAACAATAATATATTCAATTTTATCAGTATGTAAACAGACCGTATGTGTTGTGAAAATAGGCATCTATGTATGTAATACCCCAAAGAAATGCTTAAATGGTTTGATAGTACTACCTATACCAACAAGGTGCATCTTCCTTTTCGGTAGCCCATCACTTTAGTACTACCTATCCTTGAGGGACGAAATGCGGGATGCGTTTACATCTCTGATTCAAGGAAACAGAAGCGCTGCTGAGTACGATTCAAGGTTTACAACACTATTGCGGCTCGTGTCTTCATTTTATAGTACGGAGGCCGAGAAGAAGAGGAAGTTTTTGAAGTGTCTCAGCTGGAGGTTGAGAAACAGCCTGATAGTCGTACGTTTGTTTCCTACCAACAAATGTACGACAAGGCTGTGAACCTGGAGCGATCTTATAACGAGAAGGACGCGATCTTTGCTAAGAAGAAGCGCAAGCGGGACGACGCCAAGGCGGACAAGTCCAGTGGATTCCGACATCCTGGTGCACCCAGAGGACCTACCAGGGTAGACCTTCAGCAAGCTCAGCAAGCGTGGCACAGGGAGACGGAAACTAGCCGGGGCGCTCTACCAATCCACAGTTCGGACAGTGAAGCGGTCAGGGACCAACCCAGAGGGGAGGCCCTAGTAACCGAAACTAGACCATGGCTGAGATGGTCTGCTACAACTGTGGCAAGACAGGGCATGTCTCCCGAAAATGTCAAGCTGACCCGGTAACCTGCTTTA
>JAOVYX010021706.1:0-15455 GCA_035668315.1 Drosera spatulata
GGAGAGAAAGCGGGCCTTTTGTAATGTTTGGTCCATGTAAAGAGAAATTCGGTGGTCCAAAGATGACAGAGCTGAAGCGACGTCAGTTTCACATTTTACATGCAAAAGTAAAAAAGCCCAAGAAGATTTTTCGCTTTTCTGGACTTAATAGAAGCCCAGTCCAAAATGACCTGTTCCTCTTCACTTCCTGTTTTCTTTTTCTCTTAAGAAAAACTACATCAAGTTTTAAAAAAAAAAAAAGTAAAAAAAAAAATCAACGTAGGAGTACTAGGAGTGGGAAAAAAAAAAAAAAGGCATGTGATCATCCATACATTGTAACACGAATAATAGTTCAATTACGCATGTTCATGTCATAAATAAGAGATTGATATTATATGTGAATGTGTGGATGGTCTTGACGAATCAAATTCGTCTAACCCCTGACGTTAGTTGCCCGCACGAATAACATGAAACAAATAAGCAGTTCTAGAAATTTTACGTCATACAACATGCGTTCGATTGAAAAATTGGATCCTCGATATCACAAGAATCAATTCCCCAAACAATACAAATCCCAAGCCCTGGAAGCCAAAGAGCAACATTCCAAATCGCGGCCGAGATCCGATGATGGCAAAATATTTGGAGAACACAAACCAAAAGAATCGATCCCAAAATTAGAGAAAACCCGGGATCGAGGAGATCAGATAATCTCTTATCAGATCACGATGTGAAGCGAATCCCTTAGCGAATCGGAAATGACGGAGAATCAGTCGGGCGCGGGCCGGTTGTCACCTCTCGCCCCGACATCGATGTGACCGTGCGTCGCCGCCGATGGCTTGTCTAATCGTATGCTTTGGTAATCGTTCATACGACGTCGTTTGACACTGGTTAGTCCCCTAAACGACGCGCTTTTGGTTGAAATTTGAGTTTTTTTTTTATTGCTTTATGATTTGATGAGTGACGTGATGCGGGTGTAATGGTGATGTGAATTCAGGGTGAGGGGTTTGCGGCTAGATGATTTAGAAATTAGTTTTTGTTTGTCGAGGAGGGAAGTGGAGTCGCCGTTCAGGGGGCAAACCCATGATTCCGATGGATTTGCTTTTCTTCATTGTCCATTGATAAGAAGGGATTAAAATACGAATTCTTGTTCACATTATTGGCAAAGATAATTAAATTATGTACGACCTGGAAAATGATTAAATAACATATGCAAAGAAAAGCAAATCAACAACTAAAAATAATAGGGTTTTTATTGATGCTGTCTTTGCATTCCAAACTCGTTTGGCTGTACCCTTGACAAAATGACACTTCTCTTTTGGATTTGGCTAAAGTGATTGATGGTCGAGTTTTGAAAGTGCTCATAATTACATGGTCATGTTGATACGCTCAAATTCGTCCAAGAACTCCCATTTGTATAGTCGTGAGTTTGATGAGGAGGAGATTGATGTGACAGGAGAAGGTGTTTGGTCAAACATGCAACATGCACCACCAACACTGATCGACTGTTCATTTGGTACACTGTTTGATCTTACTCATCCGTCCCTTTCCTCAGCAGTATTCCCCCGTTTTGTTCCCCTTTCTCCACTCTTTCGTCTCTTGATGGGTAAAACTGTATCGCATCCCTTCCTTTTTTGGTTCTTTATCAAGTCCAGTGCATCGGATAAGAACACATGATTAAGGTTTTCTTCGTAACATTTCTACGTATTTCTCCACGACCGAGACCTAATCATCCGATATAAAATATTAACTCGATAAATCCAAATGTTGTGATACCGATTTAAATATTATTGTTAGGAGTAGGGCTGGTGGCGTACAATCCCACACACAGTAGGAATAATGATGATAAAGCTGGGGGTGCAGCAAGGAAGGTGGGAAATTCTTGGAGCCTTGGAAAACGAGCCCTGAGGAGAGGTGAGATGGGTAGTGGCCTGTGGACAAACATGCTCTCCACCACCACCATCATCAACACACACCCATATTCTCCACTCATCTCTGCATTCTGCTGCTGCCTCACCAGTCTGGTCACCACCACAATGGCACAATGGCACAATGGCACAATGGCCTGCATCTGCACCTGCAGGGTCGCACTGCAGTCTTCACCATAGGACACTGAGGCCTGCCTGCTTGGACCGGATCAACCCCCTTTTCAAAACATCTGCTTATGGTCTAACCAATTTCAATTACTAGATCGCTTGGTTAGAACCATAGTGATTAAACAGATAATTGCTCTTTCGATACTTCGTAATTAGGTTACTTCTGAATCTTACCGGGGAATTTGTCAATTGTAAAATAAAATGTTGGATTGTTTCCATATTGATTTAAGTCAATACGTGTTTATATCGAACTGTATTGACGAGTGCTAAATCGAAAATATACAAAAAATGAATTGCATTAGTTATATTCCTTTCGTCCCATTCAAATTATAACGGTTTGATTCGACATAATAGTTTATGTGTGTTGAAATAGTAAGTAATGATGATTTTATCCTTGTAAATGTGTGAGATAAAAAAGTGAGGAAAAAAAGAAGAGAAATGATTGTGGATGGGTTGATCCGATATAAAATAAGAATAATTTGATATTTTTATATAAAAAAATTTGATAAATAAATAATTATAATTTAAATAAAATTAATAAAAAATATTATAATTTGAATAAAAGAAAAAAAATGTTAAATCGATCAGCCCAGTTAAAAGTTAACCCCACTAAACAACAAAGCTGTCCCTAAAAAAGCACAAGAAAAAAAGTACCATATAAAGGGTGGTGGTGGTATGGACATAGTTGGGAGAGTCCACCAACACTCACATCAACATTTCTCCATCAAGCCGCAACAGTGCCTTCAAGCATTCAACCCACCAAAAAAAGCCTCCCCTTCCTTCTTTATATATACATCTCCACTCACCAGACTTTCATCATCTATCAGTATATCACAATATCATGTCTCCTTCCTTGGTCACCTCTTCTCCATCTCCAAACCATCTCAACTCCTAGCTTTGTTGTGTCAGCTTGCTCTGCAAACACAGTTCTGTCAGCTGCCATGGCTCTCCACCTCCACCACTTATCAGGTGGTGGTTCTCGGCGACGAAGGCGGCGGATGATTGAGTCTAGTTGTCAACAGCCGAGTGCACCCAGCCGGTGACAAAACCCAGAAAAGAAAGAACAAAATGAATTGAGAGCGAGAGGGACAACTGAGCTGTGCAACTGGGCTGCTCTCCTGATTAGTGCTCTTGCTTTGTATCTTCTCATGAGAGGGATCGAAGCAGGAAAATCGGGAGAGTGGCGTTGTTGCATAGCGGGGGAATTGAGGGTAGCGGTCCGATTTCGTCTTCTTTTTCTTCAACTTGTATTTGTACTGAAGTATTAGCTAGTAGTCTTTTGCTTGTCTAGGATTAGTTTTCCTTTTGGCTTGTGTTGTGATTTCTAGTTCTGTTGTTCAGCTCTTGTAGCATTAAAAGCATGTATTGTGTTTTGTATCTGATTATTTTCTATGTAATTGAGTTTCGTGTGATTTCTCTCTACTTGGGGACTCAGATTTCTCTTTGAAAGACTGGAAATATCAACGTGGTAAAAGGGAAATTCAATGAAATCGAATGTATTGACATGACATCGGACCAATTACTCAAAAATTACTAAATTGCTTGGTTTCCCGCCAAGCAATATCATATCTTCACTATTAAGCAATCGATAAGGAATGAAGCAAACATTGTCACATTAATTTTGACTTGTATCATGAGACGATCGAGTTCTCAACCGTCAAAGATAGAAGTTGGACTGTTGAATGCCGTTTAGGATAGATGTAGGAGGGGGGTAGACAAGGAGAAAAACAGAGTAAATTGGGGTGTGGGGTGAAAGTGTGGAAACGGTAACTGATCAACACACTAAAGGGCTCTCCTACTTCGAAGAACAAAATGGAGTCCTTTCTCTGCTTTCTGCGCCCACTTTTTTTCGCATTGAAATCACATAATCATATCGCAGTTCAGTTCTGATATACCCTCTGCATATATTCTTCTCATTTCATCATGCCCATGATCAGATTTTCAGCACCATTATTCGTCTCGCATGCTCTTTGTAGTTTGTACTCGCCCCAGCCAGGCTTGGAGTTGAAGGTGAGTTTGAGTGGTGGGGGCGCAGCCATGAAAGCTTTGGTTTGAGTGAAATGAGAGCTTTGCCTTTTCATCAATTTTGGCAGAGTGAATAATTGAGCTGGGGGATATCAGATCTGGCCATTTGGGTATTCATCTGATATACCCTCTGCAAATTCTTTTCGTATTCTTCAGGGTTTCCCAGGACACTATTATTATTTCCGAAACTTCGTACGAGAGTTTTTCATCTTCATGTTCAGATTGTCTGGAGTTTGGATTGGTAGGGGGCGACTGTTGAGAGAATCACGACCGTGGTTTTGGTCGTGGGCACGATATGGTGGCTTTCTGCTGCCGAAGTTTGAGCTTTCGTTGGAGTGTTGATGTTTGAATGTAACAGTGATTCGGAATCATAAGTTTCGATCATATCTCGGATCCAAAGTAGACATTTTCGTGATCAAAATTTGTTACAGGTAATTTTCATCTATAAGTCCCTTCGGACTCTTTGGCCAATTCTCCGTATGCTTCACAAGTTATTTGGGGTTTGGTTCTTCTCTTGACAAAGGTCTCATATGCATCTAGTTGTGTCGTCGAAAGATCAACTATAACTAAAGGGTTCTGAGAAGTCATTGCCGTGTAGGGAGTGTTTTAGTGGTCCTCGATTAGGCCGTAGATTGGGATTATTAACCGAGTTAGTAAATGTGTTGTTGCTGAAAACCCTGCAACGATTTCAGATCGAACCCTAGTTGATTTGCTTCATTATTGTTGTGGTTCTATAATTACACAAGGAATGTTCGGAGCATAATTCAGAGTTCAGAGTGTAGTCAAGCAGTTGCCTACTTGCTTTGTTCATAAATGCTCTCTGTTACACTAAGAACATTTTCATATGCATTCTTCAAAATAATTAGTACTGATCATTTATGTTTTGTGCTTTCTCTTTAGGTGACATTAGGAAAATAATTGGTTTATCCGGTGGTTGGTTGAAGCTTTAGCCGTCATTTCGCATTTTAGCCTTGTATGTTTTTCACTAAAAAGAATATATGTATATTTCGTACTTTCCGATGTGATGTTTGCTTTGCGTTGCTTTGTGCTTATTTGGACGTTGAGTTCTTGCTCGAAGCAAACTTTGATTAAGTGACGCTCCATAAACTTACCATAGACAACAAAAGTTTGTCAAAAGCTAATAGAAAAGAATCAATGATGAGAATGATTAATTGATTTGGGACCTTGGATAGCAATGTTATGATGGAAATTTGAGAACTAAATTCAGGTCTTGCTCCACAACATCGACGTACATTAATCAACAAGGTCAGTCACATTCACAAGCCTGTAAAATCCATGATTAAGGATTCAAGGTTGAAAGTCCTGTCGCGGATCATGACTTGAACATGGCTCTTCTTTTCATCGCTTATATGGTCACGGTTCAAGTGGTCCAAATATATAACAAGAAACCTTTGATTCCTAAGTCACAATGGAGTGACTTTATATCCAAAAAATGCGACCATAAGATATACATGTAATTTTCGACATGTCACATAAATGGATGCTATCAATGAATCTTAACAAGATCAAAGGTCCATTTTTTTAAGTTCATAAGGTGCTGGCAAAAGACCATTTTTTTCTTTACATATCATGTGCTGATGTTTCGCGTATAAGCCGCACATTTATTAAGACGATATATATTCCATATCATTAAAGGGGTCATTTGGATGAACCATAATCTCCATATCAGAAGCACGATGAACTTAAGTATTCCCTGATATATATTAGCCGTCCAACATCGTGTTACTCGTGTATGCCATCTATGAAGTTAGCATATATCGTGGTGTTTATCATATTACAAAAGGCATCTCAGAGTATCGAGGATAACATCGGATACTGAGGATCAAGGAGAGCTCAATACCAAATGATTGATCCAAGAGAACGGGAGTCAGACTTGAAATCTATCCAACGGATTTCCATCGAATGAATGTGACTTTCATAACAGCTCTAGGTCGATATCACTTTTATCATCGAATGCATGACATAGAATAGATTCCTCGACATGGCCATTGTCATGATAGCTCGGGCCGGCACTCCACACCGGGTTCCTTCTTTTCAGGATCAACCAACTATGAAAACAAAACTGACACCGCAGCACAAAACCCCTTTGCACCATCTTGCAGCTTGCCCTTTTGCAAAAGCTCGTAGATTCGTGTAGGGGTCCGGTGGGTGAAGAACAAGATCACTTGATGTGAACCAACCTGCACTTACACCTGCTGGCCTGACCGCTGGCGGTGGTCCGGTGGGGGCAAAAACAACAGCGGAGAGGAAAAGCAAAGGATCAGTGTGAGCCAGAGTGATAGACAGACCACTGGACTTGAATACTTGATGCTTTGTCTCCACTCTCCATTGTCCCCTCTCCGAGCCAGCTGTGTATTAGTGACGTGCTTTTCATTTGGGTTCCTTTCTTTTCTGATATCCTGACAGATGGCTCACGAGTTATTATTAAGAAAAGTTTAATAAGAAAGTTCAAATTCATATGACTTTGATCATTAATTTATGTGTTTGACAGAGTTCTTTATTTAATATGATATCAGAACAGGCTTGACATTAAGGTCATCTGTTCAGAATATTTTACCGATCAATGCATTGCTGATTGAAAAATTGAAGTCTAGCCTGGAATGAAACGAACGATAGAAAGAAAAGGGGGAGACACATGGTGATCTTGTGGAAGATGAGGGGACTTATGCACATGAATAGATGAGTAAGTCTCAAAAAGTTGGTTTCATCCCAATTTAGCAGATATGCACGGCCCACAAGAAAGGCCCAAACTGGAGCACTGGTAGTCTTGTAGGCCAGTCTAATTGAAAGCTGGCGTCTACATGTGCTAAGCTGTTTTCTGTTGCCAGGATTGCCCACACATTGCCTGTTTGGGCTGCTGGGTCCACCCAAAGAGGCATTCGCCTAAACATAAATTTAATAAAATTATTAAATTATCCACTTTACAGTACAGACAACACACGAAAGGCAGATCCTTAATTTTAGAAAGTCCATGTAGTTACACTTACTGGAATAGCTTCGGTTTAATCAGCCAATTGAATCGTAATCCAATTCTAGTTTAATTGTGTACTTTTTCATTTGCAAGGAATATTCGAAAAAACAAAAACTACAGAATCCATAATTGAAAGCCAACTTACTTTATAGAAATCGAAACCACTCATCACAGTATCCAGTTACAAGTAAATCATAATACAGCACATCCACTATTCGGATTTAGAATACGTTCGACAAGGCCGAGAAGCCGGTCTGTTGACAAACAGTTTACCTTCCAGCACTAAAGTCATTGGAAGAATTCTACCTACATAGGAGTATTATAATATAACAACAGAAAAGACTAAGATGGAAAGATCTAAAATATACGTAGCAGAAGGCGGCACACAAACAACCATCTTGGTCCTTGCATAGGTTTTCTGCTGAAGTTTTGGGGTGGATAAACTTTTCTACCATGCTACATTGATACAACTAGAACAGAACGGTCGACGAAGTCAGTTCTCCATTCCTCTTCAGCAACTCCTGTGAAAGAGCGAAAACCGGTTGTTTCATTCTATACAATGATCAGAACTAAATACAAAAATCACAAGGGGTTGTTTCATATTCCACGTTGAACTCGAGCATTGATCTAGCGAGATCTACATACCTGTTTGATTGTGGAAACTGACAACTCCTGCCTCTCCTTTTTCTCCCGCAGACACTCACCGCACCAGCGAGAGCAATCTCTCTGATGCTTCTTCAGCTCTCGGAATACTGAACTGTTTTTCGTAATCAAATGACAAAAATAACAGTCATCTAAAAAGACAAAGCGCCAGGTCAATGTTATGGTTTAATGATGCCTACTTTCAGGGGAACCAATGAAGATACTAAGTTGCCAAGGTAAAGGAAAGGACACATCATACGAGCATAAGCCTAGAGAGGTGAGAAAGTAGAATACCTTCTACACCACAAGATCAAGTTAATCCTGTTCCCATCAGTTGTTGCTCTAGCACCGTGACGATGACGACCACGGTGGAGAACAGCTCGACCAGGGACATGACAATAATCTAGTATTTCCTTATCATGGAAAAAAGAGAATGATAAGGGCTCTCGTGTACATAAAACCACCGCGGGTAAGAAGTTAATATGCACCTACTTCATGCAAGAATTTTCAGCAAATATAATCCTCAATAAGTATCAAGTACTGAAAGAAAATACAGAAGACAAAGTGAGTGGGGCAAGTACACAACAAAATTTTAACTTTCGAATCATAGAATAGCATAACCATTTTCTCGAAGCAACTGCAGAGATTGAAAAGAAATATGGTGTATGAAACTAGAAAAGCCGTTGCCCCTGATATGCCTAAAATGATGCCATACGTGATCCGAAGCAAGCCACACAATGGCATAAATATGCCCCTCATAAGAAAAAGTAGGTACTTCACGAGATTAAACAACATACCTCGGGTTGCGTTTCTGAGTTTACGTGCTTATCACATCGAACACCCCGGAAAAACAGTTCTCCTCCAGAAAATCGCTTCCCTAAACAAACATTTAAAGTAACTTCTGCGTCGTCCACATGGAAGCCTGTAATTGTTTAAAAAAGTGTCCAGTTACAAGGAGCAAAACCGCTACAATCTCCAGAAAGAAGTGTAATTTCTATTCTCTGGAGCTATAGTAAATAAGTAATACCAATTTTCAACAACCTTCTTACAGCCAGCAATGCAAAATGAAATAATCGAAATTCTACTGTATCTAGTTGCAAGTACTCCAGTACATAAGCACTTCCAGTTCTATACAACTTCAGTTTACATCGTTGGCCCTGTATACTAGCATGCTTACCTAGATTACAATTTACAACACAAAGGAAACTAAACAAAGGAAACCCGATTACAAAGCATGAACACAAGGGATTACACACACTTCAGATTTCAAACATTCCACATTCTTATCATCGCTTAAAGGAGAAATACAGTCTCTTATATTCCCTTTTCAGTTGGTTTAGACCTACTCTTGATTTGCGATGGAACCTCTATCTTGGAGGAGTACCAAAGAAGATAATTACTTCCAAATTAAAAACTTGAACTCTAAGCATTGTGAGTACTGCACGTGCCAAGTCTACAGTAATACTACTAATAACAACAAGATTTTCTTTTCTACGTGAAGTTAAAACCCAACTGATGCATGTAGAAAAATTATAACTCAGTCACAAGCACCTACCCAGGTCAGTGTCCCTATCAATTCCATATTCAACCACAAAACCGTGATGAGAATCAAGAGTAGATCCACCAACTTCTGGGAAGAAAACTGCAACCAAGTGAAGAATTAGTGTGATCAACAGAAATAACCACCGTATCTGCCACTAGGTAGTTAATTTAAACATGGAAGCTACCTTTAGACAAAGGGCGTATGTAGTCATCCATCAACTTTCCAAGCATCGTTTCAAGGCCAAAATCATCAAGGACAACCCCATATTTGTTCATCGTGTTTGGCTGCATAATTCTAATTTTGTTTTCAAATACCCACTTCTCAAAATTCTCTACCTAGGTCATCCATTAGAAAAATTAGGATATAAGATCAACAGTCAGCAGGAAATTCCAAATGAAGCACGTGATGATGAAGAAAGGACGCTAGCTCATACACCTCAGCCAATAACAAATTGCAGAAATGAGGCCGAAGCATTTCAAATGTGAAGATTCCAGGTGCAGGCTCAGAAATTATGCTTCTAAAACTTTCTTCTGTATTGGCGGTGAATGAGTCGAGAAATGAGGGTACCAAGAAGTTTGTAGCATGTAGGACATGTAGCTCTCTATGGAGTGGCTGCATGGAGAAAATTGTGAAAAATTATACACAATGGATTCAGGACATGCAGCAGGAGTCCTTTATCGCATAAAGTACGATGAATTTCATCAATAAAAGACACTCACATGAAATCTGAAAATCAGAAAAACAGAAAGAAAGAAAGAGGAAAAAAGGATGAGAGACAGAGTTAACGAACCTACCTAAAACAAATAACTACCCCTTATAGCTAGCAGAGTATGCTCGACCTTTCAGGAGTGTAGCCATTTAAAGTAGACAAGATTACCTTATAACTTGATATTATCCTCTGCTTGTATTCTTTATGCTTCTGAGCCTGCATGAAAACAAGCATACAACACGAAAGAATCAAAATTGAGTTATGAATACACCTTGCAGAAAGAAAAAAAATTCAAAAGCTAACACCACATGTATTCCGTGCCATCGACTAAGCACATGAGCAACTTACTACATAATCATATTTCGTGTCAAAGATGCATTGTCCATCAACTTTTCCATATAAAGAGGACAGCCTTAAATAAATGGAGAAAATTAGCGGGCAAAATTGAAAGCATAAATTGTGTGTGCTTCTGTTGCATGAATACTGATTCATATCAATTCCCATATCCTTTCCAGCGTTTACAGCAACAATGCAGGTTCACAATTACCTCAATAAAGAAAAGACTCTATCTTGCCTCACCTTGAACATAAAAAGTACAGTCACTGCTTAGTATCAGCGATATTCCTCGAAAAATGCAGTCGCGCACACAAACACAAAGCACCAATCATAAAAAACTGACTACTTTTACCAAAGAACAAGAGCAATAATTCATAAGCACCAGCACCGCTCCCTTCTTCATCCATGAATGGCACTACATAAATTTCCACTCATGTAGCAACAAGTTCAGATTCCTCGTCAGCTTAGGAAAATATTCCAAACTGTATTTAACAAACACATCCTAAGTAAATATTTGACAAATATACTCATCTGGTTCGTGTCAAAGAAATTCCCCAGAAAGGGAAAGACAATCACGATGTAACTTAATTTCACATTACGCAGTCAAACATAACTCGAGAAATTCTAGCAATAGTCATTTCCATCCACTTCTTCGGAAACTGTCCATTACATCCGTTGATTTTCCATAGATCCCAGGTGATTCGATAATAACTACCCAAAATCAACTATCTATGCATCACTCAACATAACTTCACAATTCACATCAACTGAAACCACATAACAGCATCTGAACAAGCTCCATCACCCAAGTTCTCACCCTCATCCGCTCCCCGTCCGGCAAATACTTCTTCAAGATCTCCCTCATATACCTCGCCTTCGCCTCCCTCGGCAATCCGAGCATTGCGCTCGGCAAGAACCTCTCCAAGGAGCTGAGAAGCAAGGGACTGAACTCCATTCTCATATCATCGTACTTATCCGGCTTATGTTCCGTGTTCGGATTCAGCCTCAGCCTCTGCTGCTGCTGCTGCCCCGATCTCACCGGCGCCACACCAACACCGTTCCCGTTGATTTCACCGATGCTCGGCTCCACCTCGCGCCTCCTCCGATCGCCGGAGCCGGAGCCGGAGCCGTCGACGGACATGGTTTCCGGCGAAATTAGGGTTCCGATTTGGGATGGATTGAGCTAGGAGATGAAGATCAGGGTGAGGGAATTGAGGAAATTGAGTGATGGTTGTTTGATTTAGGGGAAAATTTGGGGGAATTGAGGATTTGGGGATTGAAGGAGATCAGATGATGATGAGATGTTTTTGCCCGTTGGTGCACGTTAGGGCTAGGGTTAGGGTTTCCATGTGTGAATCAATATAAAGGGGAGGATTTTTCGGCATTTATTTCTTATTGTAGTAATAATTTGTGAAGAGAATTTATCAACAACCAAAAGAAAAAAAAAAACTTGTGAAGGGAAATGTCGCTTGCATTTGTTTCATTTGTATCTCTGAGTTGTTCATAATTATCTAAAATCAATTTTAAAAATAAAATATTCATTATATAAATTTGTAAAATTGATTATGTTTAAATGATTATCATTATCATTTTTTAAGAATATATAGCTGATGAACATTGCAGAGTTTGTCCTAAAAACATTACAAGTTGAAACTTCATCAAATAAGACACTCGGGATCAAAATGACAAGGAAAGATTTCACTGGCATGAGATTCGCCACCGATGGAAATTTAGTCTTGAGTCATTGACCCTGCAATACAGAGACCATAGGAGAAAATGAGAATCTCAGATAATTTAAGTAACGGGTGAAGCAGATCATGTTGCGGTAAGACGACATGATGTAAGTCAAGAACTACAACCATAGAGCTGGAGTTGCTAGCCGCATTGCGAGTGTGCGTACTTCCCCCAGCAGAACTTGACATTGTACTAAGATAAAACATACTGCACGGAAAGGTTTATGATTAAACATACCGAATCTATTTTTATTTATATACATTTAATTTAGTATTTTTTTATATCAAAATTTTGATTTATTTTGATATCAAGTTTAGTTTATTTTTGTATCAAATTTGATTGATCATGTATTAATTATTTATGATTTATATTTAATATATTTAATTTATAATGTCTTTTCATTATCTCATATATGTTATTACGCTATTATTACATATTTATTTTATTATTATAACATCATTAGAAGGTAATAACTATTTAAATATTTTAAATTTTTATATGATTTAAAACAGATATATGCAGTTAGTATATAATGTGAATTACAGAAAACAATGTATAATAAGTTAGGTTAAGAACAAATCTAATTTAATCTTTTTTTATCAAAGTTTGATTTATTTTGATACGAAATTTGATTGATCATGCATTAATGACAGAATATTTATAATATCTTTTCTTTATCTTATATATATTATATCAATATTGTTACGTATTTATTTCATTGTTATAACATCATTAGAAGATAATAACTAGAGTACTTAAATAGTTTAACATCATCACCATATAACATTCTCAAATATTTTAGATTTTTTATATGATTTAATATATATATATAGTTGTCAATATTATTTTCTTATGTGTATAATATGAATTACATAAATAATATTATAATAAATCAGATTAAGATCTTGTTGTACCAACGATAAAAACGATAGAAATCACAACAGGATATAAACGCCAGCACCACCCGCGTAAGAGTACTCTTAAGAATGTTCCAAACGTATAAGAATACTTTCATTCCTGCATTAGCGAGCAACAGCAGATACAAAATCAGAAATCCCAGAAGTCAGTCCCATGTCTATCAAATCAATACCACGATGATGACATTCATTTCACAATTCACACGAATGACTTTTGGTTTTCAACCTGTTAATACTGAATCATAATTCAACAGTTTTAACTTCAAATCATAACTGAGACTGTAACCTACTCTGGCTTCTCAAACTCATCACATACCAGGGCTCCTCAGTTCTATAAAATGCCGAGAGTCGAGCCCTTTTCTCAGCATCCACACTCTCTTCTGTGTTAACATCTTGGAAGGTGTTTCAGAAACACATACCTCTCATGGCTTTCACTAGGAGTCTTCTCATCATGCTAGCAGCAGTAGCAACGGCACTCGTAATGTCTGCTTCTTTTACATCGGCGAGAGAGCTAGGCGTCCCCAAAAAGGATTTTGATAGCAACAACAATATGAAGCCTGTTGACGTTGCCAACTGCTGGAATGCCCTTGCGGAGGTAAGGATGTGTTCAAATGAAATCATCGGCTTCTTCCTCAATGGTGCGGCGGAGATTGATACCCCATGTTGCACTGCCATTGAGGTTATCATGCATCATTGCATGCCAGACATGCTCGCTTCTTTGGGTTTTACAGTGGAGCAAGGGCGCCTGCTTCAAGGGTACTGTGACAAGACCACTTCTGCTCCTCCAGTTCCCGCACCTCCTGCTAACATGAAACAGGCATGAATAGTCATTGGTAGAATCTTAGCTATGTCAAGAATAAGCATAGATATCCACCAGCCTTGTAACTGGTTTAGTCGGGATAACCGAGTTTTCCCAGTGTTTTAGGTGTTGCTATATGTTATGTTTCATTTTAATGATCATTGCAGGGTGATGTAATGGTCGAATAATATATATGTATCAGTTTGATTATGGAAAGATACTATGTTAGCCAAGGTAACCACACCCTCCACATTGCGAGCTCAAAATAGGATACCCTTTCACGCCATTCCCAGAAAGATCCTTTTTACACCAGAACAAAAATACAAAGAAAGCCATACATTGTCTGTCAGAAACAAGGGAAAAAGCATTTGGAAGGTGAAGAAACCCAATGTTCAAGATCTAAATAACAAGATACGAGAAAGGTCCCTCAACTCCAAGTGCACAATCAAAAAGGCCAAGATCTGATGAACATTCATCTGCTAAAAGTATCAAGGTAAAAGAATGAATCAAAACCATTCTACAGTCGAAATCAAGTATTGTACAGACGGCTATCATATCCATCCTAGATGAATATTTCATTTTTCTGACAGTTCAACACATAGATTCAGGCCACAAATCCAAAAACAAGACTTGCTGGAACAGCAGCACGGTGAAAGAATATAAGGCGAAGAATCAATACCTTGCTATTTTTTCTGACAGCCAATATACAGCACCCACCAATAATCAGCAATAAGCTTCTTGGTCCTTCTTTTGCAAAAGTATGAGACAATTGAAGCTCAGAAAACAAAGATCTGGAATTCACTTCTTGATCATTATACCAATGAACACATTTTCTGTTTCATGAGATCATTTGTATCAACACATACCGGCTCTGAAGCTAGAAATGGAAAACCAGGACTTGCAGGAGCAAGTCATACTAATGCTCCAATGAATTTTTCTAGATGAACTTGATACACTTATTCTACAACTTGTATAGGTGGAACTAACATGCTATTATCCACACCCAGACGAAAAAATATTTGGTAAAGTAACAATGAATGAATAAATCTCATTGTGGTCAGAAGTCATTCTGAAACCTACACGGTCTACAGTATCTGTGTAACTCACTTTCAACCCCAGCACCAAGACTGGCTCTTGACAAGAATGGTAACATACAAACTTGCAGTCAAAATTTCTGAATCTTCAGCGATGCGAGCCAAAAATCAGGGAATAATCAGCCCCCTTGACTCAAAAGCTGCTCCATCTTTGTACACCGGTTGGAGCAGAAAGCGGGACATCATCTCTGCAACAAAACACAAGAAAATCAGCATCAACATAGGGATTGTACTACTGTGCAGATTTGTTAGTATTGTCATAGATGAAATAGGACCGAACCTCCTTGCGGATAGGTAGCTGAAGATCTCTAAAGATGCAGCTCATCCACTGGAAGTGCAGCTTCTACCACTGGAAGCGTCCAAATCTAGCTCATCCATCAAACCATAGGTGAATGAACTAATCATACTCTTGAAACAGTCATTATGTATTGCCTGATCCTCCAATTATACTCTCGATCTGTTGGGCAGTGTGCAGTTCATGACCATTGCCAAGTAGTTTCATAAGCACCATCTGTGTGCAATGATCTGGCCAAATTCCTTTATCCTGCATATCTCTATATAATCGGAAGGCTTCTGCAAAGTTCCGGTTTTC
>JAOVYX010021707.1:0-15453 GCA_035668315.1 Drosera spatulata
GCATTTCTACTAAACTACAATCAACACCAGTAGATTCAAGTAGATAGCAGACTTGTGTCTGCTCTATAAAATTGACAGAGGAAAATTAAGTTGTTGCAGCAGCAAGAACCATCTCCATGGATCCAGCTTGTGGGTCCAATGTTTCAGTTTATAGAGTTACCTAGATAGTCTGTGTTCGCAAATATTCTGCATCAGTAAATAAAATAGTAACTTCTTGGAGACCGACAGTTAGAACAACATGAACCTACCAGCACAACATTTATCTTGCCAACTGCTACAACAGCCCTAACACACTCAACTTAAGATATACTCCCCCCATCCCAAAAACACTAACAATTTGATCGATATGTGTCACGATAAACTTTGATTAGGGTCGAATCTTTTTATATAGAGGGATGTTTTAATATACACCGCCTATCCACATAAATCACAGCTAGCAGGCGAAGGAAGGAATAATGGAGAATGGAGAAGCACACTAAAGGGCCCCCTTTCCTCATGTGCATGCATATGAACACAACTATCTAGCTACTTTCTTTTATCATTGATTCAATAACAATAAAGATGCCTACAACAGCTATGCTTCACTAGGTCAACCATTTTCACCTCTATCCTTCAATTTCTTCCATCTTCACAGTGATGGAGAGTAATCAGAGATAACCCAACATGGTAAAAGCTCACAATAACGCAGATTGAGCAGCTTACACCTAATACAGCAGAGCAGTCAAGCAGTAGAATAATAAGCCACATAACTAGCAGGGAACAGGCAAACGACGTATATAGGCTCATTTTGTTAGGTTCAATGGCCATGTATACACAAAGGCGATTTTTCCGTCTAAGTAGACTAGATGTTTTATAGTTTGACGCATACTCATACGTATGGTGAGTGGTGGACAAGTTTCGACACTCATCCAAGAATATATGACTAGAGATACGGACCGGCTTTCAGGTTCAGGGTCATGTTCGAGACAATTGGTGCCAGAGAGGAGATCTAGGCTGATCCAGCAACGTCTCGCAAGCACTAGATATGGACCCTGTAGCTAAGGAGAGCTTGCCGGTACTGTCGAGTGGGCAGTGCCCACTGGCGATTGCAGAAACAGATTTAGGCTAGATGTAGATTAACAGATTTGTCTCATCAAGGCTCACTAGTCAAGTATACATAGATAGAAAGTTGTACATATCTTATCTCCAAGTAGAATAGATATACATACCTTGTCAAACATAATAGATATCCCATATCAAACTCGACATAACATCAGACCATACCATGGAGGTATGGGAAACTCGACACCATCAGACTCACTACCAAGTAGCTAATGAACTATCAAAGAGAAGTCTGGCACAAGCCTGGCTTAGCTAAGAAGTATTTTTCCAGTTGATCGACCTCTTGTCGACAATCAAGACGTTGCATCAAACTGGGTCAACACGATTCACAAAAAAGTCCGACACCTAAGGCCACGCTGAAGACCCCAAACCAGGCAATAGAAATAGACGGCCTAGCCTCACTGGCTCGCTAACAGCATATGGTCCTTTCAAAAGCCTTCGCTGAGCTATCTTCCCCTTGACAAATTTCTTTCTCCCCCTTTCTTTTAAGGTAACATAAATATGAGGGACCTTTTCCTTTTCCTTTTGGGCCTCTGACAACTCACGTATCACGTATCATTGGGTGGTGCCAATTCGACCCAAACTTTGATTTGGATCCCAATAGTATGAATGTGAACCATATCTTTCAACTCATAAATGGTGAGATCTTCCTATATGATTGGCAGATCAGGGTATCTACGTTGGAGATACACTACTCTTCCTCATCATCCATCATCAAAGCCCTTAACTCCTACCACTAGATAGAACAAGCTGTATGAATCCTCTGTTTTCAATCTACTGGGTTAGAACCTCATTATGTTATGACATATCCACATCCTTTGTTTTCGTATCTGTCCACATTTTTTCAACCTTCAACTACTTTTTTTTCTCACTTCTACTCAAAGGTTTCCCCATAAGCTATGCATAATGTATAAGCGCCTAATCTATCTGAAAAGGGATCCCTCGCTCACCTTTCCATTTTTCTCCCCCAAGAGTGTGGCTGCATGTGTCAAATTTGTGAGAGGATAGACCTCAAAAACGATAGGAGGTGCCTCAGACAAAATCCTATAGAAAAGATGGAAAGTAGACAGCCTGAGTAACCTCCTACTTAGAGAAGAAAATAGAACAGACAAAGACATCCTGGTTTATGATTATATGGATATTTTTGGAGCAGTTTTCTTAGAAATGTTCCTCAAAATGATCCAACATTCCTCTCTAATCGCAATATCCATAGGAGGATCACTCCTTGTGGTATCATGCCACATTCATCGGAGGATGAATTAGGGGGAAGGAGATGAGATTATGCACTAGGAGGGAACCATCTTATAACACAAAGCTACTGAAACCAAAAAAGGGTTTGTAAGAGAGATACAAGCTTAGGAAGAGAGGAATTGAAGGCTAGGAACAGAGATACAATTCTCCCAAGTATCTTTCACAGATAATAAAATCTTATGATCAACAATCCTTTGGGTACAGTTATTATCAGAAATCACAAAAGACAGCAAGATGACTGGTTCAAATAAAAGTAAAGTAAGCAGACAGCTACATATTTCACACAAACTGCAAGGCACAGAGAAAACAGCACAAGCAAGTAACAGCTTAAGGAATAATAAGGATCTTCATGAAATAATTCTTCTAGGTTGGACACGAGATAAGATAGGATCTTCATCAAACAAATATGCTGAAATTACTGCAGGAATCATGGACCTTGCTGTCGACGTGTCTGGACTATGTGCCGAACGATATTGTTAGTTTGTTGCTGAAGTCTTTGATCACACATTAATTGCAGTCACCTCGATCTGGCTTCCACGCATCTTCAAGCCTAGAAGAAAAGATCTCTGGTTAAGCTAATGAAGTCCATCCAAGCTAACTTAATCGCTAGATGGTGATTAAATAATTTGGACCCTGATATACTGCAACTAAGTAAGAACTTCAAACTGTATAAAGTTAACATGCACACGATGCCACATAGAATCTGGATGACATAAAGTACAGGGCATGAACCCCCCCTTAGAAACATAAAGTATGCGAACTGTCACGGGTTAGATTCTTGCAACCCGTGCAGCACTCAAGTTACTCACACCTTCGCTTGAGCTCAGCCTACTCGTCACCCAAAGGTGAAGTTTGTGAACGCTAAGAGAGTTTGGACTAGGAAACAATCTTTGTATTGAGGACATTTGGAAGATTACAAGGCTTTGAGAGTTTACAAGAATGTGGGATTCCTTGGATGGTTTGGGATGAGATGAGATGAGATGCCTTGCCCAAAGGCCTCACCCCTTTATATACACCTTCATGGAAGGGTCTAGACTTTGTGATCTAGACTTTTCCATACTCTTCCTCCTAAGAACATATAAGAGTCCTCTAGACTCTTTTTCTATGTACAAGAGTTCCCTAGAAAACTCTTCTCAATTCTAGGGAATTCTAGAGAATATTTCGGAGAATCCTAGAGTTCTCAAGAAAACTCTAGAAAAGTATGAAATTGTCTAGAGAACTCTAGGCAATTCCGCAACGCGAACCTTGTAATTTAACCCGTCCGTGACAGAACGCTATGGTTCATATTTCATAAGATGTTCACACATAAAAGTGATATGAAAGCGGTAGCACATGAGAATCCTGGGCACTATGGAGGCAACAATGACTTGCGCTTGGGCTGCATGGTATCATGTTCTTCATAAAACCATCAAAATTATCAAGAAAGATCACCTTTCAAGGAAAAACTACGTTGAGCGCCACCAATCTGAAGGACAATCTATAGTTTCCGGACTGTAAACCTATAATGTTACGCTTGGTCGCAACGTATTATAGGATAGAACATGCTAACTGTCAAGAACTTTGTTGTTTCCTGACTAGGCAGCTAGTGTAAAATGTATGTATCCTCTGCATAATGCGCTTTTCAAACATCGGTTTGGTCATCAGAACACTTCATACAAGCCTCAGGGGAATACTAACACGGTCACCAACTTCATCAGGTTGCGAAAATAACACGAAATCAAAACCACAAACACACAGAGAGTCAAACATCAACCAGATAAACAACCGAGTTCGACGCACACAAAACTGTTCGATAGAATTCTTCGATGAAACAAGAACCCTAGGTCAAAGCGGCGAGGAGCGAAAAGAAGCTCACCGCGATGCCGGATTCGACGCCCTTGCCGGTGCGCCAAGCAAACCCTTCGCCGTGGAATAAGGCATTGCACTGTCCTCAATCATCGCCGCCTCGTGTAGGTCAATTTGGGAACTTCTTCACTGGCCGTAATTGTTGTTGGATTGGACGTGAGTTACCGGGTTTGGATGAAAATTACTACTACGGCCATGCACCTTTTGCGCGTGTGTTTTTCCGATAGGGTAAAGTGAGTTTGTTATTTTAGAGATTAATAGTTTCATGTCCTATAGTTCAAGGATCAAATAGCGTATGCTAATGTTTAGTTCAGTGCCCCTTTGTCATGGGATAACTGTTTCTGTTATGACTGATTTGTTTTGTCCAGTGCTCAAATATGTTATGTTTAAATGAGATTATTTTGTGTATAATTAATTTATCCCAAAAAACTATTGATCCTGGAACTTATTTTTAGTTTTGGATGAGTGTTGAATTTGCGATTGTCTATCCTACATATTCCCTAATTTAATTTTCACATTAACAATAAAATTTGTTGTATTCTCTCTTTTTCAATAATTTGACGTCATGCATTATTTAATATGTGTTTTGAAATTTTTTTTATATTAAAAACCTTACTAATACTATACATCACCGAGTACGATATGAGTTAATGAAAGTTATTTCATGGTATTTGATCCTTAAACTATTAATTCAGAAATCTAGACTCTCATTTTTTTTATTTTTTTTGATTCTAACATACACTCTCTAATCGTGTTCTTTTGATACTCTATTAGTTTTATTCAATTTGTAACCTTAGTTTAAATAAACAATAAATTTATTCAGGAATTATCTGTTGGACGATCAAACATATATAAAATTATTATAAAATATTAATAAATATTTAAATTATATATTATAATTTTCAACTAATAATATAATTTTTATTATTATTATTAAAATAAATAATAAATTATTCAAAATAAATATTAAATAAAATAATAATATTATAATATTATAATTTAATTGAAACCCATCCTTTTTTGTCTCTCCTCCAACGAAGAGGCAACATCATTGCTAGCCCCGTTTAGCAATCCCAAGCACCTTGTTTAAAGTGGTCCGATTCGAACCAATTCAGGTCCGCGAAAGAAGAGTGAGAGGCGTCCCCAGTTGGCGAAGATCAACGAAGATGGATTCGAGTACGCAGAGCCAAAGCACATCGCTGCAGCGACTCCAAAATGTCGAAAACGTAAGCCACCGACCCACACTTTTCTCTTCCAATCCCTTCAAAGTTTGCCCAAATTTGATCGTAACCTTGCTTTTTGGAATTTTTCTGACTTGATTTTGGTGGGTAAAAATTTGGGCAGAGAATCGTTAGGGTTTTGGAGCTGGCTGGTGGTGTGATGGATGAGCTTGCGAACCCGATTGGACCGCGCAAGGGTTTACTGGACAAGAATTGTCTCGAGTTCATGCAATTGATCAAGGTGGTCTTGGATACAATTCGATTTTTTATGGGTTTTTGTTAAATTGTGTATCTTTGTTGTTGATACTTGTGTCTGAGTTTGTTGCTAAACAATCGAAGAATAGTGTCCAGAATTTAGTTCTTCTGGGGTTGTTGGGGATGATATATCTAGGAGATTCGGTCGTCGATGTTTAGGCCTCATTTCAGTGTTGCTGAAAGCTCTCGAAGCCCTCTCTTAAGCATATGCGATACTAAGTGTAGAAATGTAGGGTTTGCAAGGCTTCCTGTACTTTCAGCTTGGGATTGTGTCTCGCCTCCTCGCCCCCTCATGTAGGGCATTATTTTGGAGCCTAGAGTATAGTGTAGTGGTGTTAGTTAGTCCAATCACATGAGTGGTTGCGCTTTCACTCATAAGGGGTATGGACTATGGAGGATGTTGCAAGGCTTCGTCTATTCCCAATATGGGATTCTACATGATGCAATAAGGCGGGCACTTTGTGTTAGCCTTGCACCGACGAGCACTTTTGGGAGCTTCATGCCGGAAGCTCTTGCCTAAGCGCTAGGCTGAGGCTTGGTGCTTTGGGGCGTTCAGTGTTATACTTCATTGACATTTTTTAGCCTCACCAAACTCATGGCATTTGTTTGTGAAGACCCTATGATTGGTACCGTGAGGGCCGAAATTCAACTTGCATTGACAATGACTGGTTTCTGTTATGGAAGAGTGAGGGACCGTGGAAACCGGAGAAGTTTTTACTTGATCTCTTTCTGAATTCTGTTTTACGTTTTCGAGTTGTGAAAGAAAGAGTCTAGTGCTTTCCATCTTTCAAATTACGGCAGCTTGAAAGTTCTTGATATGGAGTTGACTGGTTCATAATCATGGACTGGGTGGATTCAGTTCTATGCTTGTAGTTGAACCCCCAAGGAACGACGTCTTGCTATCAACATGAAAGCTGGCTGGATATATGTTTTTAACTTGGAAGTGATAATGATGTAGAACGAGGGAAGAAAAGAGGATTTGGGATAAGACTTAGAGAAGAGAAAGGGTGGATTTAGAAGAGATTAGAGAAGAAGAGAAGAATTGGAGAGGGAAATCGACAGAATAATATTCTTATTCATTCAAGCTTCAACGTTTGATAAATACAATATCATGGTATTTATAGAGATTGAGCAACAAAGAAACAAGACTAGAATAAAACAAGAAAATCAAAGCAAAGATCTAAGCGTGAACAAAGGCACGTCAAGATCTTCTAATACACGCCCAAGTATCCAAGCATGTCAAATCCGTTATTTATGGTTCTTGGACTTCCGACGGCTAAAGGCGTGGGTGAAGAAATGGGATGGCCCGCCATCAGATAATCGAGAAAAGTCCTTGACTGATGCCATTTTTTTTTTCTTCGTGAATCAGGATATTCAAGTGACTCTACGCGAAGAAATTAAGAGTGCTTGTGAATTTCGTCCATTCGAGAAGTGTGACTATGGTCCAAGACTATCTAACGAGATATGTTGCAAGAAGCTGGAGTGCATCCTGGCTCAGTTGGATAAGATGGAACAGACTATCAAAGACTCCCAACTCGGACAGTGAGGATATTTGTTGTGTTCATGTGAGCGTAGATACCCTTCGTAGCTGTTGTTAGCTCTGAACCCTGTGATCCAGGTAAAAAAAAATAATTGTTATGTAGTCACGTGATGAGCTTATCTAGAAGATTAGCTGGATTTGAACTACGGTAGAGCTAAAGTAGTTTCCCAAAGTTTTATCCGCGCTTGAAGTAAAGACACAGCAGCCAGAGAGCAAGTGTCAAGGTACCTTGAGCATTATATATATAGAAAGCAATGAATTTTTATCCTCAGATATTTTATTTTATTTTGCAATATCTGTGTTCTGTTCTTTTTCATTTGGTGCTTACCTTTTGTGGTTTGCGCTTTCATCCAGTGCTTATTTATTGAGTTTTGTGCTTTTGGCTACTCCCCCTGAATTCTTACATCGCTTGTTAGTTGTTAGTAGGAGAAACTGATACTATTGCAGGACTGGGTTTATGATGAGAACAAGGACTTGAATAGATGATATTTGTCCGCTTGATTCTTGGCACTAAATTTTTTATTGATGTCTTAGAGACCAAGTGCTGGTTGCGCTTGACATCTATTGTAATGATAAACAGCTCATTGTGTCCTCGTCTTTTTGGTATGGTGTATCCTAGTCCTAGCATGGTAGGGTGAGGTAAGAAAGCTACTTGAGACATGGGCTACACACAGCACTACACAAAACAGATGACTGATGTCCGTTGCAGAGTGACTGCAATAGAAGTTGGCCAGATGTTTTGCACATTATTCGCAAGAGTTGGGCACAATGCCATAAAGGGTGCAATTGGTTTTTATGTTGATCAGTGTGACAGGATCAAGATTTGCTGAATGGGATACTTCGCTGTTAAATGTGCCGACTATCAGGTCATCCGTTCCACCAAGTTAGTTGACTTAGTCTCACTTTTCTGGTTCGGAGTTGATTAATTTCCTAACTGTATCAGATTATGGATGACAGGCACTTATTCTGCTTCAATGAACATTGCGAAGGATTTGTAGAGTACAGCTCAGGATTAAAGAGCAAGGTATACTAAGGATAAACATGGGAAAGAGGAATCCTGCTCATATTGTGCATTTTGCCCTTCCTCATATATTGACTGTGGTGATGCATCGTCTTATATCAAGGTGTCATCTTGTCATGTATCTTGATTCTTGTCTGATAATGATGACCAAATTACTGGAATCTTGAGGAAATGGAAGATGCTAATGGTGATGTCTGCTATTTTCGTAAACGTATAACCAGCATATGCTGCCTCCTGCATGCGCTTGTATAAACTTATGGGATCACGGGATCATGGGCTCGATTGCGAAGCTTAGAAAGTTTGTGATGGAGGGCAGTGAACACAGGAAATACCAGGATGGTCAACTGAACCAAATCGAGTAGGCATGTCCTGGTATTTATCATTCGCAAGAAATGCTAGAACTTTCAGAAATCAGTGTAAGTCCTCCTTTTAAGTAAGTTCAGCATGAAACGAAGCATGGAGATGATTTTCTACGTTGCCTGTTTCCACAAAAGCAAGGATCATGTGCTCAAGTCTTTTCATGTTCATATACTCCTTAGTTTTGAGTTTGTTTCGTCAACAACCATCCTGCTAACAGGCAGGTTTTATAAAACTGAAAGGCGCTCTTCACATGAGTGTTTGTATAACCGCAAATAACCTAAATTTGCATTTAGCATCTTTCTTAAGTTCCATCTCCTTCAGTCTCATAGAATATCTCCTAATTGTAAACGCAAATAAGATGGAATCTTCAATTGTAAGTGCTGGAAATCCATGACTTCTTATTTAAATTCCTGCATAATTTTACAGATTCTGGTGCAAAGAGGAGGTTAAGCTTTTTGTCCATGTTGTTTTTATGCTTTCAGAGAGCAAAGGGGTGAATGATGAAGAACTCAATGGAAAGCTCGCCTCCTCTTGTTCTTCTCAGTGGTGCATCATCCAGTGGGTCATCAACACAATCCAGGAATGATCAAGAGCTACCACGCTCCAATCTGGTATCTGATGGCAGCGATTGTTGGTTGCAGAATATGTTCTTCCATTGGTGCTTACCACATGGGTTCAACCTTTGCATTGTTGGTCGCCAGGTTAGTCCATGGATTTATTACATTCAACAGTGTAGATATGCCTTTGCCCTGAATCCCTAATGGCAACATCTGGTTCAGGTTCTCGCAGAGCTGGTTGGGACTTTCTTGCTGATGTACTGTGTTTATGGGATCATGGCGAGCACACAGGTTATGGGGCTCACTACAGGCTTGGTGGAGTATGCTTTGACAGCTGCTTCAGCTATAATCGTCGTTGTTTACTGTATCGGGTCCATCTCCGGAGCCCATGTCAATCCTGCGGTCACAATAGCTTTCGCTTCTTTAGGTCACTTTCCTTGGCTCAAGGTAATTCTCATCAACATCATGATTCATACAGTTATGACATATGACGCCCAATCTAGCAATCTAAATGGTCATCCTTTGCTTTAGGATTGGAATTCTGATCATCTAGAATCTTATTGGCAACTCGGCACACAAACTAGTCAATGGACTACCACCAAACTTATGACTTTCTCAAAATTTTCTTGCAACAAGTTTAGGTGCGACCACTGACACAAATTTAGCGTATTTGTTCTCAAGGTCCTTCTCTATGTTGGCGCACAAGTACTGGGGTCGATCATTGGGACGTATGTGGGAAAGCTAGTATATGGGATTGCACCAGAACTCCTGACCACACAACCAAACCACAGCAGTGTTGCAGCCTTCTGGGCAGAGTTCATGGCGACCTTCATCATCATGTTTCTTGCGTCATCGTTGGGAAGAGATGCTAATTCTGTACGTGGAAATTGTTCCCTTTTCATATCTTCTGTTGTTTCTTCTTGAAAGGTTGACTATGCTTGAACGTGAAATACTGGTCTTGATGAAGAAGCAGGTGACTTGTCTAACTAACTGGATTTTGCAGGTTGGACAATTGTCTGGGATTGTAATGGGCATAGGCATTGGACTTGGTGTACTCATTACAGGGTATGTTAAACTTTGGAAATTTCAATTGTTAGCCTAACTAGTTCAGAGGTTAAACTGTCTTTCACATCATCAGGATTTGTATCCGTAAATGCAACCCATCTATCTGGTATCCTGGGTTAGTTTACATGACAAACAAATGTGGCAGATTAGTTTTTCATCGAGAGGTTTATTCGGTGTGCAGTGAAAAAAGGATAATGATTGGAGATTGTCATGATATATTAAACTAGATCTATGATGAGTATATTGTATCCTTGATATGGGGGCACTTTTTCTTTATGATTTAGATGAAGTGAATTATGTGTTATTAAATCCATTGCTTTTGTGCCTTGCCTTGTCTGTACAGGCCGATATCAGGAGGTTCCATGAATCCGGCAAGATCTCTAGGACCAGCTATCATCTCCGGAAAGTTGGATCATTTATGGATATATCTTGTTGCGCCTACAGCTGGTGCAGTCCTAGGCGTTGTTATGGTTCACATCCTCTGCCTTCAACGGTCGTCGCCTCGACTGCCGATTCCTACTTCTGTTGTTTCCAATTAGCTCATCGTCTAATGTATGTGGCAACATGCCTTAAAGCCATACAACATCTATTTCGCCAAAAAGTTTTCAAATTTCATCCCGATTGCTATTATTTAGTCACGATTATTCTTGTAATGGTAATGGAAAACTCTTTCAAGGCTCATCGTTAAGAATCAGGAATGTTGTGATTGGAACTGCACATGCGATTATCACACTGCGATTATACCAGCAGAAATGCAGTGTAATCGAAACAAAAGTACTTGTGTATTTGTTGGTCTGGATCTAAACAAAGTGTACTTTGCTTCATCACTACGACAAATGGCATGCCCAAGAAACACAGACAATGTTATGCTTTTTTATTCAAAAAAAAAGGTTGAAATTAAAAATGTGTGTTCAGATTAGGTCTTTATTTTTTGATTTTAATTTTTCATCGTTCTCTCAATTTTTATTTTTCTCTTTTTTTTTTTTTGTTGCTTTACATACGTAAGAGCTCCACCGTCCTCGGCACTGAAACCACGCAAGCAGCGACGAGCGACGGCGGCGGCGGCGCAGTTTCTGGTGCGTGATCGCGGCACTCGCTTCTCCTTCTACTCTTTGTTCGCATTCTTTCTTATCTGTTTGATCCTTGGCCGCTTCTCTTTCTCTCGATTTAGAGCCCTCGCCTGATTTCCCACGATCGCCCAATTTCTAGGGTTTCGCGTTTGATATTGCTCCTTTTTTTATTATTATTTTATGCGATTAGATTCGGGCAAAAAGATTTTATGCGATTTTGTGAAGAGCAATGCTTGAGGGATTCAGAATATGTTTAGGGCCAATTAGTTTGAAATTTTGTATGGTGGACACATTTCGTGACACAAAGTTTGTATAATCGTCGCATGTGCTACTCGTTATCAGCATAATCATCCACGTGTTGGGCTCAATAAAACGTCACACGTTAACGTTACGATACAATAGTTTTAAACTTGAAATCCATGTTTCTATATAGTTGGTGGGGAAGCACAAGCAAAAGCAGACCACTTAGGTGAGCACATTTGCCTAATGAGATGCTTAAGTAGATTTTGACTAGTTAGATTCTTAAGTGAGCATATTTTCCTTATCAGTTTCTTAAGAGGACCCCTTTTGAATGATAAATAGAGCGCCTAACAGGCGCTTAAGAAAGCCCCTGATGAGATGCTTATGTGAAATCCTGGGCGAATTAAGCAGTAAGAAGCAGAGGACATCGGTCAATGCGGCTGGTTGCTTAAAAACTTCTGTGTTGCAGAATAATGCTTTTTTCTTGTAATTTTGTTTTCATCTATGCTAGTACACCTACAAAAGGTTTTTGCTTTGTTATTGGTGTGTATTTCTTGATTGGAGCTCAATGTCATTTCTGGGTTCATTCCTTTAGGAACTAATCCAGATAATACGGACCAACAAACCAAGAAGTTACTCGCAAGTAACTGGAATCCCATTTGTCTCCTAAGAGTGAAGGTCATGAAGAACGAGGAGGCCCACTCCAAAAAGCACGACAAACAAGTGACAATACTCTCTCTAGCTCTGTCGCATTTGAAGAACGTCATGGATGACACCATCCCTTGCAAAATTGAAGAGGTAGGGTAACTTGTTTTTGAAGGACCTGTTCTAGATGAGTTTGATGCATGTTTTCATGATTTAATAGGTGCAGCGTGATTTCAGGGTCTCTTTCTCGGCTCTTATCAAGCTGCAGAGAACAAGGTGCAACTGAAGAGCTTAAACATTACTCATGTCTTGACCGTGGCGAATGGATTTCCTCCTGGCCATCCTGATGACTTCACATATAAAGTGATAGAAGGTAATTCTTTTGGCTCCTTATTTGATGCAGATCCCTGTGGCATGCAGATTCGTATTCCTACTGACTTCACATTACTCAGTTTGTATTTCTGGATTGGGATTAAAAACAATGCTATGCTTCGACATAACAAATAAGCTCGAGCTTTGTCTTTATCACAGAAATATCTTGTTATGTTTATAGAGTTTGTTGTATGCTATACACATTACACTGACCAGTAGTCTTCAATATTTGAGGCAGTTCAGGATTCCACTTCTACAATCTTGGCCAAGTACTTTGATGAATGCTTTCAGTTCATCGATGAAGCTAAAGCGATGGGGGGCGGCATTCTGGTTCATTGCCTGGCCGGAGTATCGAGAAGGTATGCATATCGTGCTGTACAATAGCTTTTGCTATGAAGGCCAGGGTTTGAAACCCACTGTTTGGAATTCAATGGAAAAAAAGGAAGGAGAAAGAAGACAAAAAAAAAAAAAAAAGCTTTTGCTATGAGCTATCCATTGCTGTTAATTGTTTTGGAAAAAAGATTCCAATATTCTATCTTCCTTGAAGAATTTTGGACGTAATCAAATATTTGTTCTGAAACCCATGGTTTGCTACATAAACGTTGCTATCATTTTCAAAGCTCCTGGTGCTATTTTAATGAGGCAAATGCAATTGGTTGGCCAATATATTATATATAAAAATCCTCAATTTTTTTCGACCAAAAAAAAAATCCTCAATTTTCCATATTTTTGTTTTTCGCCTTTTGCTACTTTGAATCCCTTCCATGCTTTTCCACTCTTTTGTTTTGATCCCCTGCTTGCTCCTGGGAACTGGTTTTTATCATTAAAATCTTGATTGCGACTTGTGGTGAAATGAGTTGGCAGCGTTTGATTCATTTGTCTGTGTATCAAGTACAAAGGTTTAATTCGTTTTTTTATCTAATGGTTTTTGTTTTTTACGAGTAGTAGCGTGCTCACCTGCTACTTGATCTCTACATCCACACAATGTCATTTTGTTTTCCATGGCCGCATATGGACCTACAATGTCCAAGCTGGTATCTTTCTATGTTTTCCTGGATTTTTTTTGATGATCTTGGACGCTGAGTGTACTTTTATTTCTTGCAGTGCAACTATCGTTGTTGCTTATTTGATGAAGAAGCAAGGTGTGACTCGAGACCAGGCCCTCCTACAAGTGAAGGCCGTGAGACCGTTTGTAGCACCGAATCCAGGCTTCTTGAAACAATTGGCGAATTTCGAAAAAGCTCTTAAAGTTCAAGGTGCATCATCATCCTCAGTTTCTTGAAGTATGCCTTTCTTGTTCTCTACAAAATGTTCAAGTTTGAGTTTGTCTTTGGGCATCAAGTTTTCGCTTTTCTGATCTTGCAAGTGATGAACATAGAAAGCGAAGTGTGAGGATAGTCCGGCTTTTTTGCACTATGTCAGGCCCCCAAAAAAAAAAAAGATAAAAAAATTTCATTATAGCGTATGGGTGTTGGACAGTAGCAAACACCAAGTTACTTTCAATCACGCTACTAGATCTTTATTTCCTCTAGTGACTTTCTGAGCGGAAAAACGTTCAGAAGTGCAAGTCTGTTTAAAAGATGAAAATTGTCCCCTTCGATACAAATAGGCAAATACATAATAAACCACCAGATCTCTTTTTCATGATGTGCTCTGCTGGATGGAATCAAGGCCTGAAGAAGAGGATAGAATAAGAAAGACATTAACTTCAAGCAATGCTACCTTTTACTACTTGTTCTCATATTTTGAAGGGTTATCTGCCTATTTATCAGGGCATTTCAAACTTAAGGTCTGCTTTTGTGGTGTATTGTGGAAAACTCCTTGCAGCTGTTCCTGCCAGCAAAAAGAAATAGCCTAGGCGCTGCTAGGAGTATGCGTATTGAGCTTCTGTTTAAGGCAGAACTATGAAGATCTCAGCATACACGCAGGGGAAGAGAGCCGCTGGCCACCAATTCAGCAGTCTCTTACTCATTCAAAAAAAATAAAAAATAAAAAATTCAGGTAGATTCTTCCATTGACAAGCTACGACATTGCTCAAGATGTAAGCTTTGCAAGACTGAACTACGGTTGATTAGCAATTGAACAAGAGACGTTCCAATGGCAATGCTGTCACTGTATTGACACAAAATTGTTTCTGTCTGGTATAAAATTTTACTGATATCTGGCATTTTACATGGTTTGCGGATTTCACTGATTGGAGAATGAATGCATGCCTCTTTTTCATCATGTTGCGCGAAGTGATCTTTATGCCTAAACATTTTGTCCATAGCAATCTTAATCGAATTCGAGTAGAAGACTATTGTCTCTTTGGTTAGATCTCGTTGATAAAAAGCTCTGAAGTATAGCTGTTCAATTTCGTCTACAAAAATACAAGAAAACTTGGTGTAATTAATATGATCACCGCAGCCATTACATAGAACAATCCACTCACAGTGTGGTTATTCTTCTAGAAAATCACTCTTCTGAACATCACACAGAGGACTCGATGACAAGGATGAGATGTGACTTAAAATCAAATTCGATGAAATGTTAACAAGTTAAAGTTGAACATTCAAGACTGGCTCAAAAGAGGAATGATATGGATAGTTGTTTCAACAGGTACTTTCAAGCATTCTTTTCTCATCCATTGATTTGAAATAATTATTTTTAAATCACATGGATCTTATGAAAAATCAATCATTGATTTGAGATAGTTATTTTCAAACATTATCCCCTCATCCATTAATTTGAGATAATTGTTTACAAATCACATGGGTCTTTTTCAACCATTGATAACGAGAGTTTCCAAACGATTGCATAAAAGATATTGTTTTAATATTTTTTCAGATTGCTTCATTTTTCATTCTATATATTTATTATAATATATATATATATATATATATAGTTATGATTTATATTCAAAACTTTTTTT
>JAOVYX010021708.1:0-15450 GCA_035668315.1 Drosera spatulata
CCCCCCCCCCCCAACGAGTATTCCTTAGTACTGGGAACTAACAATATGTTATCGATTTTGGGCTTAATCTAGTAAGGGCCTTATATGGCATTGTATTGAGTATTATGGTTGAGCGATTCGTCCCTTTTAATGGGTGACCATTATGTAATGAGTCGCGTTCCATTTGGACTAACCACATAATGTAATAGGATATATGTATTAAATACATATTTTGGGTTGAGCACTTAAATTTTCTAATGAGCTATACCAACAACCCATTAAGCATTTATTTAGGGATGTTTCATTTTATGAACATCTAGATTTGGCCCATGACCTTGCGTCGCTAGATGAGTATGTCTAGATCCAAATTTAGATGACGCATAAGGTGTAAAGGTCAGTGAAATAACCAATGATGCAGTTTTGCATATAAATATAAGACGACATGATCATTAACATGTGTGGTTTAATGCTTGATATACCCCATCGAGTTCTCCTTGTTAAACCTCAATCCGGTTATGTGAGTAACATAAAGTGTTTAGTTTGAAGATTTATTTCAAGTACTTGATTAAAGTGTAGTCCCCAAAGGGACTTTCTTATTTGTAAACTTGAACTTGTCTCATAAGGATACAGGGTAAAGGATACTTCTTGTTTAATGCTTAATTATTCTTCCAAAGGAGATAGTTATTACATTAAAAGTAGGAGGTTTGGCATGGTTAGCATATGGTTGAGAGATAACCGTCATTGGGATCTATACACCTAAAGATGATAGCTCATCTATGGTTGGTTTAATTCTCAGATCCGCTACTATGTTGAGAGATTTACAACTGCATGTCATGCATTCAACCCAAAGGTGTTTGCGTGATGATGCCTGTACTCTCGATTATGTATAGTCATACAATTTTAGAGTGTACATTGATTACTCGCATGGTGTTATTTCAAGTTTATTTTTTCAACAGCATTAAAAGTTCCTTTGAAAGTGCTTATGCTTCATAAATCGAGGAACATTGGGAAGGATTTACTTCACTAATATAATGAGAGAGTTTAATTGTGGGAAGATTTTAATTTGTGCACACATTCAATCCAAAGTTGTTTGTGTGGGATCTTCTGTATGTGTAGTTATATGTTTTGATAATTACACATCACGTTTATATTAAGCACTATTAGTTGAGAGTTATAATTACGTGTCAAGCATGCTACCCAAAGGTGTTTGTTTGATTATGCTGATATTAGCCCTTTTCCACTATTAATAATGCAAGTGTGTGAAATCAATTCTTGCAATCAATCAAAGAAATTACTTCTATTTCTTGCCCATAAGGAGGATGATCTTAAATCATCATAAAGTGTCTTTGTTATTTCTATTCTCCATGATCAAGTAGGACTACATATTTTATATGATTAGTGGGAGTAGAGTTCACTACTCTTGTTCCTATATGAGTTGCTTCTTGCAATACTGAGTTTTTAATAGACGAGTCTATGAGATTTAGGACTTGTAGTTGGTGGATTCTATAGGTTCCAACTCTTTATACTTTGGAAAACAAGGATGTTCTTTTGAAAGGGAGGACAATATCTCGCTTTGAGAATTAGAAACAATTATTCTTTTGATTATACGGGTTTTATATATAACATGTTATTTCATATTATCTCCTTCTCTTAACGAAGTTGCTTTGTGTTATTGTAATTGATTTATATGGACTCATGCGTATGCATTGTGGTACACACTTCTATGTTGTTTATTAACAATATAGTATAGCAAGAGTTTATGTTACAATAAATCGTGTGGAACAAATGATAAGATAGTCTCACCATTGTTCTAAGACCTTTGACCATGTATCTTTTATGACATAAAGTTTAAACATGGATATTAGGTACTTATTCATTTGTTCAGTGAAGCATTTGATGTTTTGTTACTGCATTGTATTTTTTACACATTTGCTATGATGAAGTCAAGTAAACTGGACGCAGTTTATTGTTACAGAAATATGTTGGTGTTTTACGTATGACTTCATCTTATTCAAAAGTCCCAAAGATTGTATCGATCTTGAGCAAAAGCTTAGGATAATAAGTTGAGCCTTAATATATGTCTTGGGATATATAAGGTCAATCACGCGTGATACCTAAGTCATGACATATGACCTGGTTCTTTTGTAATCAAATGATTTTCTCAATCGTATTTTGGTACATGAGGAAGAAAATCGTGTGACTGAAAAAGGATGATACATGACATTTTTTCGTTGAAGTGTAATCCATTTGTCACACTACCATATTAAAATTCATGTCAGTAAAGTTTAAAGTTTTGTGACCATGAAAGGTCCTGTGTCGCTTAGAGAAAGATGTCATTTCCATCATGATCCTAAACTTGAGGCTCTACAGGATCGAATTGACTTAGAAGAGCACCTCTAAACAAATGATTTTTTTTAATACCACGGTGCACTTTCAAATTGTCAATTGGCATGTCTTTTGTGTTCTTCTAAAAATCAAAATTGTTCCCTAAAATGTTGGTTTTGTTTTGTTTTGACAATTAATAATCCTAAGTTGGAGAATGTAAGATTTATCTTAATAAATCTCCATGTGGGTATATTAATTGTTATAAAATTAAAATGGGTAATCAGTTGGTCTACTAAAGTGAGACGAAGTGCTTTTATTTTAGTGTAATATGAGGACGGTTAGTGTGGGTTGGGTAGATATTTATTGATCCGTGATGAATAGGCTCAATAATTACTACATCTCTATATATATCAACTAAATCACATCCCCTAACCCTAAGTGTGTTATACATGATGACTCATCTACATCGCCTAGGAAAGTGGAGTCTGTTAATGTTGTTTGTTCGTGATCCAATTTTACAGATCAAATTAATGCAATTGTGTGTTTTTCATTGTTAATTTTCGTTGTGCATCATGACGATCAAGATACGTATTGTTTTTCATCTCAATTTGCTATTCTGCATCCATCTATGACGATGCTGTTAATCGATTTACGTACCGTCAATACTTTCATTAATATTGATATTAAATCAATAAATCTTAATTTATCTGGGACAGATGGAGTAGTTTTTAACGATCCTTTGTTGGTTTTATGATTTTGATAACCTCTTCCAAATTCTAATACGTCTTCCAACATATTGAAAGCCCAGTTCTACTTCATGCTCCATCAAAATTCATTCTCCACAAAGCCCAGCCCAATCCTTTACCACACATCCCATCCTTGACCTTTCGACAGTTCGACTACCACCATCTAACTTACCACGATCAAACCGCTCCCACGGAGTTTCAACCCCTTCACACAAACTAACCCAATTCAACCATGTCTGACTCGGTCGACCACCTCGCCGGCGACGACTCACACCACTCTCAATCCCACCCCTTCGACGACGGCACACAGCAATTCGACTACGTCGATGGAGGATTCGTCGACGTTGACTCCCAAACCTTTAACAACGAGGACGACGAGATCGAGGACTCCGTCTTCGTCGGAAACGGAAATGGAGTTTTTGTGGGTGAAGTGGAGCAGATCAGCGGATACGAGGACGAGTTCTCGAAGTTCTCGAACGGTGACGCGGTGAACGGAGTTTTTGTTGAGTCGGATGGTCCGGTATTGCCTGAGATCCACGAGGAAGGGGTGATTCTGCGAGAGTGGAGGAGGTGATTTTTTGGTTTTGATGGCTCTATGTCGTCAGATCTGTTGCCGGGTTTTCCTTTGGTGTTGTTTGTTTGATCGCTGAGAATAGTGGAATCTAAAGCCAGCGACTTAATTAAAGGACAGTAACCAAATCAGGAAACAGAAAAAGAAATCCAATTTATTGGATTTGAGTCTTCTGCTTTTGATTGGTCGTTTTGAAAAAAGAAAGTCATACCAATTACCAAATAGTTTGGATTTGTTGTGTAGTTTGATTGATTTTTTGTTTGGGTTTGGAGGACATGTGTCATGACATTTTGTTCAGTTAAAATACAATGAGATTAAATGAAAGATTGAGATTAAAACAAAATCAATGAAAGGCTGAGATTAAATACTCATGTTATGATCTCAAGCATTCATTCTGGCGTTTTAATCTCAATCATTGAATTTTAACTGAACACACATGTGTCATGACAAATCCATTTTTCATTTTTTGATTTTTCAGGGTTTTTTTGCGAGTTAGGAAAGGGAAGGGAGGGGAGGGGAGGGGAGGGGAGGGATTGGAAGGAATTTTAATCACCAACCCTCTTAATCCTTTGTTTGTGAGTTTTGCGTATGGAAAGATTAGAGAGGAACAGGGAGAAAAGTTATACCAACTTTCCTTTAAAATAATTCTCTCAAAAAATAGGGGAATTAAGAGGGATAGTGGATTATTATTTCTATTTTTATCTAATATTTCTTTTGTTTATTATTAACCAATGTTGCTTTCCATAACTAACTATAAATACGGAATGTTGCTTTCTATTTTAAATCAGTCACACAAACCACTTATAATTATAACGTCAAAATCGTTCTTCACACCAATGTTTTGGAACCCGAACCGGACCAAGACCCCTAAAACTCGTTTCCTGCCGGAAAACGTCCAAAATCGGAGGCGCGACGATCGAATCGTTCGATCCGGTGACCCACAACGGTCGGACGGTTCAAGCTCAACACTATGAATATTCAATTTCTTTTCCTTTTCGGCATTAGATGAAATTTATATTCAAGGACGGGCTAGGTATATCTGTTTATAGGAGGGTAGTGGATCTGTGCGTGACGTCAAAGGTGGATCCGGAAATGAAAATTGAATCCCGCAATGGCTGTTCATCTCTGTAATTTATGGTAGAAGTGAGAGCAGAACAAAAAGAAGGAGACGATTCAATGTTGGGCTTGTTGTGCTAGTTTTGTCATGCGATAGAACAAGGTCCGTGAGTTAATTAGTAGTACAAAATAGTAGTGCTATTGTTTGTTTTTTTTTTTTTACCACGTTATTACATTTTTCTAACATTTTATTTGATACCTTAAGATAACACAATGAATCAAATATGATAGAAGGACCATTTATTTTCTTTATGCAACACACATTTATGATATATTTTCTTAAATATTACTCCCTCCGTCCTAAAAAAAATGAAACATGGAGACTATGTACACATATTAATATGAGTGTTGACTCAGTGTTAAAACGATCAATATACCCTTCAAAATATGTGAGAGGAAGAGGAGAGACAAGAAGAAGGGAGGAGAAATGGTAGTGGGGTTAGATGATGTGATATAAAATAAATAGTGAAGATATTTTGGTATTTTTATTCAAAAAACTTGCCATTTTAGGAAGTGTTGCATTTATTTTGTGATGGATAAATAAGGAAAATCATTTCACTTATTTTGGGACGACGAGAGTAGTAATTAATAAAGAAAATTATATATCTAATGACACAATTAATGCATCACAGTTGGATGATGGTTGAACAGTGACCATCCGCCCATTGAACTTTCTGGTTCGATGAATGGTCCGCGTCTGAAAACATTGCTTCACACACTTCGATGTATAAAATAAATTCATCATCTTACGTAGATGTACAAACAAAACAGAGTAAAGTTACAATACTTTTCCTTCCTTACCTTTCCTTTCCCTCCCCATCCCTTCCCTCGCATCCCTTCACGTTGAAACTCACAAAAGAACCTCGGTGTTGTTAAGTATTGAACAGTGAAAATTTCTTGTTTTGTTCTGTTTCTTCTATCATATGGGTCGAATTGAGGTGAATCGTTTGATCTTATGGATAAAAAAGTTGTGGGCCAAAGAGAGTGAGGTAGGTGAGTGCGGTATGAATTGGAGCAGAAGCGGAAAGGCAACTCATGGGGAAAGATATAACATTTGGGGGTGAATTTGTTGAATTGGAAAGTGAAGTGTTTAGGGTGTTGGTTCACGATATGCGAAGTTTTGCTTCGTGACGTTCCCATGAAGTTGATGTTTGACAGTATAGCTTCATGGTTGATGAGGAGTGATTGGGCAAGCGGTGTAACTTGTTAGAAGTCTCTGCTTGTTGTCAGCATCTTATGGTGCTTTGTTTTACTCTCTGTGTCATAAGGAAGGTCCAACTTCTAATGTTTTAAGAAGCTTGTAGAGGAGAGAAGTTCTTTTCCTATTGGATTACACTGAAGGTGCCAACATTAAATCGTTAATCACTTCATTTTAACTTTTGATGAGAGGTTTTCCTGGAAAGAGAAGGTTGGTTTGGGTTATTAGTAGTTTGATTCGTGGTGATTAGGTCAAATTATTGTCCATTAGTCACATTTTCCAAAATAATTATAGTGTTTCTTGCATACTTATTATGATAATTTTGTAGATTAATGTAGAATAAAAATAAACATTACTGTAAATTACTTAAAACTACAAAAATTCAAAAATAATTCCAAAAAAACTATGTAAGGAAAAATAATTTCAAAAAACTATAATTTTAAAAACAGAGTGTCTTTTTGTATGAAATAAAGCCTCTTTGTTATATCATATGAAACTGAGTGCCTGAGGAAAGTTGTATGTTTTTTGAATTATTTTTTCGCGTGTATGATTTTAGAATTTTTTTTTTCAAATTTTGTAGTTTTGAGTAAATTTCCCTAAACATTAAGGTGGTGCTTGTTTCCATATCATTTTTAGTAAATGATTCTGTGTTCAGGGCTTTATTCAAGTTTACATGTTCCGATATATTGCAATGTATTTATACCTAACATGTATTTATTGATCAAAAGATAAAGGGGTTGTTTGGTAAAGTTGCTCAAAATTATAAAAATCAAAACCAGTTACAGATTAAAAAAATTAGCAACGAAAACCAAGAACACTTTACAAAACGAAGTGATTTTCTGTTACAGTAATCTTGAATGTTGTGCTCAATGAATCAAGAAACAAAATCTGAAAATTATTTTCCGGTTTTTTGTTTTCCAGCTTCCACTTCATCTATTTGAAAAAATAAAAATAAAAAAATTAATAATTTTTCATCAGCAAGCGAAATGAAAGCAAAAAATAGAAAACATAATTATTACCAAGTAGGCCCAAGGAATTGGGATGATAGTTTTGGAACAGTTTTTAGTTGTCTGTAACTTTGTCATTGTTGATTGGCTGCGACAATCTACTTGCTACTTGCCTTATTCACTACAAGAACTAGACTCTCATTTACCACACCCCGTTCCATTAATGAATGGAAAATCTGTTTTCTCCACTCGGCATTGATGTAATCTGAGTGGGCATTATTACTGATTTTGGCAAGCATAGTCATCATGGCATTCGGTAAATCACGATTAGTCTACGACTTGCCCATGAACAATTTGTTTTGGTTTCTATTTTTGAATCATAGAAAATCTTGTCTTGTCCGTCATGTCACAGATTAGTTTTGACTTGTCGAATGTTTTGATGACTTGGGCCAAGACAAGTGTTTACTCCAATTTTCTTCTTCCTTTTTTTTTTTTTTCAAAAAAGTTACAATCTCTTACCTTGTTTTCTCAAATTTATAATTATTACAAAATTATTTGAGAAGAGTTTAGAAGAAACACAAGAAACAAGAAAAAAATTGTAGAAGAAGAGAATATTATGGATGACGATGAAGATATTTAGATGATGACTTTGGTCGGTGTCAAAGGGATAAGTAACATATCATCACCTGAAGCAAATTCCTCTTTCATAGATGACTTTGAATGATAGTTCATGAATGAGGACTCCGTTTCACTTTCAAAAATGTTAAGAGTACATTTATTTTAGGGAAATATTTATATTATTGTTCTTCCTAGATTAGTTTGATTTCCTAGATTATGTTATTTTCTAGTTTATTTGTTTTCTCATTGTAATGTTTTCTTATTTTGTATTCGACTATTTTTTAAATATAGAGTATGTCATGGTCAATAATATCAACCTATTCTCCTCTCTAATCGTTTCTGGTTTGACCTAATTTGCTTCCGCTATCCAATGAGTGGTGGCATCCGTCACCCGTTCGACCCAAATTATGTCATTTTAACTTCTGTTTTCTCTCCTTAGTTGATCGTTTATTTTATTCCAAATAAAAAGATCTTTCAATATAATATTCATAATAGCTCTAGACAAAAACATGGGTGTATCTCTCTCGTCAAATTGTGGTTGACACTCTTACTCGATCCTTGATAGTAAGTCTTGGTGATGACGGGCATCGGCGACGAGAGCGACAGTGGCGACGGCGGCGACTACGACTGCGATCAATGGCGACAGCGGCTGAGGGCAGCGGCGACCGGGTGACAGCGATGATAGCGGCTGATGTCGACAGCGGCTGATGTCGACAGCGGCCTACTCTTGATGACGATGTTGTTCTTATGTCATTGACTACTCCTGCTTATCAAGGATCACTCCTGATAACTTATCGTTTACAAATTTGTCTTTTGTTGCAAGTTGGATGCTTCCAACTTGAGTAGGAGTGCTACAATATATGTATTTAGAAATATATCTATATTATTGTTCTTCCTAGATTAGTTTGATTTCCTAAATTATATTTTTTTCCTAGTTTATTTGTTTTCTCGTTATAATGTTTCCTTATTTTGTATTTGATTACTTTATAGATATAGAGTATGTCATGATGAATAATATCATCCTATCCTCCTCTCTAATTTTATTTCAAAACAATGAACAATTCTATAAACATTCCTATGTGTTGACCTAATTGACAATGTTCTGATATTGTCTTATTGACTTGTCATCACTCATCCATCGACTTGTCGACTATTCTATAAAACTCTGGCATCGTTTTGGCTTTTGAGTTCGCCGCGACAACTATGTTGGCAAGTGGTTGATACGTGATAATTGATTCCTTGGTGGCATGCATATTGTTTTATCCTTCATCGGTTGTTGTCTTCTTATTTTTCATCGTGACAACATGACAAATTTTTTGGTCCTATGTCTGTTAACTGTTTATTGCTTTATGCGAATTTCATGGAGTGATTTCTGGACAATTTGTGAAGTATCTCTTATTGTTTCTCGAATTGCTCTGTGCTGACGATTTTTTCTCCCCACTAATTAAGGCAAAATGCAATTCTCTTGGAGCAAAAGGAGAAGGCGGAGAAGGAAATCCTGACTCAAATCATTGAGGAAGCAACTGCCTTCAAAATTGCATCCCATGAGAAGAGAAGAGTTGCATGTGAGAACAACAAAGTTATGAACCGGGAAAGAGAAAAGGTGAGATGTAAACATCTCTGTTCATTTCTTTTGATGCGATTTTGAAGAGTTAAGTTTTGTGGAGACACTTCTAGTTCCAATGTGTCTATGGGGAAGAATCACCACAAGCTACTAACAGGTAATATGCGACTGCAGAATATCTTGACCGACAAACACTTCCTTGCAACACAGTCGGTGTTGTTTTCTTGTCGGTGGTATTTTCTTGTTATTGATCAGAGGATGCCTTGGTCCATCTGTCATCTTATAGTCCAAATGAGTCTTTGAACATGCCTTACACGTAACAACCTAACGGGTAGTTTAGGTCTTGTTTGGTGTGCCTTCGATTCCTAAATATTGGTAAGAAACAAAACCTGAAGTAGTGGAAATCATCTGAGTGTAATTTTGTTTTCCTTGTCTGCAGTGTATAAAACCTCGTTTTCAGCAATCGCTCGTATCTTAAATGTGATTGTTTTAGTCTTTGTTACTACTAGCTTTCAGCTTTTGTTGCTAGATCTTGATCTTGCTGTTTCAGCAAGCCATACCAAACAGTCCCTTTGAAGTTCTGGGTAGTTGCTCTCACTAGAATTTTGAGGCCTCCTTCTACGACATGAAGTTTTATACCCGTCATTGAATCAATTGTGATACCAGCATGCTGACGTTGCTATTGATTCTTTTGTTGTTTGTACTCCGTTGCAATCATCTCCACCTTATCAAATAAAAGCCCTGGCTGCTATCTTCCCCATTTACCGTTAGTTAGACTATTGTAGCTTATTCTTGAGTTCAACAACGCTGTTGTAGAAAGCCAGTATGTTGGTCTCACCTTGTCATAATTTCTCTTGCAGTTGTTTTTGGCCAACCACGAAAAGTTCCACAAAGAAGCTGATCAGAACTATTGGAAGTCAATCGCCGAGCTTATTCCAAATGAGGTTCCGACGATAGAGAAGAAAGGGAGGAAGGATCAAGAGAAGAAGCCGTCAATAGTTGTCATGCAGGGACCCAAACCTGGCAAGCCAACTGACCTTTCAAGACTGAGGCACGTACTGCTAAAGCTAAAACATGAAGCTCCTCAACATTTGAAACTTTCCGCTTCAGCAGCCGCATCTACTGAGGGAACCGAAACTAGCAATATCGCTGCAATAGCAGCTAGTACTGAGGTGGCCGTTGTTGGATGATTTGTTCGCTTCCAACTGTCTGACTTGAAGAACTTCGTGGCAAGTCTAACCTCTTATTGTTGGTCTTTCCTAGGTTTGTGACCTTAGGTTTTTTATGTGTTATTATTTGTAACTTTACCTGGCTCTCAAACACCAGTAACAGGAAGATTGTGTTATAATATGTGAAGTAGACACTTGCATAGTCATGTTGGCCCTGTGAGTCGGGCAAGGTCATGTCAAGGAACATGATTACAATGGATCTTAAGAGTTTGAGTCTTTGTTGGAATAAGAACCTCTTGCACTTTGGTTCGAACTTTATGAACAGATACATTCAATCGCACTTTGCATGGCATAAGGGCATGATCGCATCCTTTTTTTTGTCAAGATACCAGGCGAATAATGTGCTTAAGCTCTAACCTTTAAATCGGCGTATAACTCTGGCTAGATGGAGCAATCGCGCGTCTCATAATTTTTACAACGTTTTTCTTTGCATGCATTATTCTGTAAATAATTTGAGAAACTTCGTTATTCATCTAAACGATACGTTTTATATTTTTTATTGCCCCAGGTTATGATGCATAACGTTTTTTATCATTAATGTTTCACGACATCGGAAAAAAGGGTTAAAATGTTTTTAACCATCTTACCTAAAGTCATTCCCTTCTTAAAAACACGATAATCAATGTCGTTTATCATCAATAATGCATATGGATATTGTCACCTACATGTTTACATCATGTTTTCAAATTCGATAGTCATTGGTTACACTTACGTTCGGGAATGATATAACTTATTTAAGAACTATTTTAAACCGTTCATTCTAATGGTTTCTAGTTTTAAGGGTTAGAGTGTTGGAATTATTTTAATTTTTGTTAGCATATTTTATTGGACTAAATAATCACATCTAAGGGTTGGATTGTTGATAAAGACAATTTAGCCCGATCAAATCCTCATGATATTTTTTTAGAAAATAACATTTGATCGTCTTATAAAATCTATCAAAATTTATATCGTTATATATATTTAATAAAAAATTATAATCTTTTTGATAAAGAAAAGATATAATGATTGTAGGACAATTTGTTTTGGTTAGTAGCAAATCATGTGGGCTCACTTTTTTGTCGAAAAGGAATCATGTGGACTCACTTGAAATCATTACATACATTGATTCAAATGATTATACGAAGGAAATACGAAGCTGATTTTAAATTAGTTAACTTGATTGAAATTATATTATAAGTTTTATTTTTTATATCATAAGATAAAAAATTTATATTGTAAATTAATAAATATATACTATCAGAATTTAATATATTTTATAATTAAAATTTATAATATATATTTAATAACTTATAATATAAAATTTTTAATTTACAATATAAAAACTGAGACTTACAGTATAGTGACAGCCAATGCGCTGCCAGTAAATCAGCCCCCGCCCATTACCTTATATGAAGCCTATATTCATAATGAATGAGAGACTAATACACCACCTGCTCGTACGGCTTAACTACACACACCAGTTGCATTGCTCCCTGCATCTCATATTCGCATCATATACCAGCTTGGAGTTCATAACAGCATACATTCATTAATGAAAGTAAAAATTCCAATAGAAACTTGGGAAGCCAAGGCCAAAGATGAATTGGAAGCTACGTGTTCATAAAGATAACAGCAGCAAAACAAGACCTGCTGAATCCAACCCTGCCAACCAATACAACACGGTTACCCTCATCCACTACTACCCTAATACGCTAACATTGGTCGCCTTAATAATAACTTTGGACCGCCTATGGCGTCATTAATTAACAAGCATCATCACGGAGCAACCATTAAATCCTGTTCAAGTTTTTATGTTATACTCTCTACGCCTAGCAATATAAATGAAACATAGAACCAAATACAACCTCCATGCCCATCTTGTCAGCTACCTTCTGCCACCTCCTCGTTCACTGCCATGCTTGTCTTCAACATCATTTTCTTCTACACCAACAGCATTATTGACACTGAGTTCAGAACTTGCATTGCTGCTTGTGGCAAGAGGCGAGTCTGAGACACTCATCGTCCTGCTCCGAGTTGATCCTGACCTCACGCTATACATAGAAGAGGCCGGAATGTTCGTCATCAATGGCCGTAAATTCCCTGGGATGCTTCTTCTAATATCCTGCAGAATGTAACCAGTCCCGTGGAGTTAACATCAAATGAAAGAATTGAAAGTAGAGTTGATTCAGCAACCATTATGACTTCCTATGAAAATGCATCTAGAAATGTAAGAAGCGACAAAAAGAAGAGATGAGGAGGAGATGCTGTTAGCTAGGATGGGTTATAGATGAAAAAGAATAAAATAAAAAATACTGCAAGATGTAGGTACCCCTGCACAGTAATCTTGACACAGTGCACAAGGGAATTAAGAAAACTGGTAATTATGGATGGGAGGTATTTTCTGGGAGAAACAAGTATCTGTCAGTATATAATCATGTTCATTGTGCATTAGAACATCCATCTCATCAAGCATCACATCTGTATTTCTAACCATTTTCCTGAGAATCACTTGGACACTTGGTCAACACTCTGCAGTGCCAACAATTTGGCAAGATCCGCTGCAGTATATGCCAGGCCATCACTCCCAGAAAGTTGAAATTATGCCTACTGTAAAATACTACATTCATGGATTCACACTGTTAATTGTTGCATGAAGGTATCGATCAAAGCTAAAGTAAGACATCTTTACTCATTAAAAGAACAAAGAGGAAGAATATTTCAAGAAGTGAGAAATAATCAAAGACATACCATATGCCTTATGGCCATATCCAAAGATTTCTTCGACAGTGTACGTCCAAAGCCAGAGCTGTCTGGTGAAGAAGTCGATTTTCCAGATAAGCTAGAGGAGTGCTTATCATCCTGCCTTGGCGGGGCTAACTTCCTCATATTAATAACCCTTTCCACCATCTTGTTCCCTATTACTACGGGGCTTACATCGTCACTCACTCTAGAAAGCCCTCTGCGAACTGCAGGGACAGAGCTTCCACTTGCCTGAACACTGCCATTAGGAGCCCTACCTCTAGAAGGAGAACAGGACTGGCGTCTTTGTCTTGGATTAACCGCAGGCTCAACCGAGGAAGATCGAGCTGCTGGAGCGCCTGGCCTTCCCCTCGTAGCAGAAAGTGGTCGTTCTGGAAGTGAAGTCCTCAAATTTGGCGGAGCATCAAGTGAGAAGCCAGGCATTTCAGAGGGTTTCCAAGGCCTAGATCTGACTGTCGGAGAACTAACACGTGATGGCACTGGATTCTTTACTGGAGGTCCAGATTTATTGATGGTTGAAGATGGTTTAGCAACCGGAGCAGATACAATGGGTACATTTGATGAGGTCCTACGAGTTGGAGTCGATGCCCTTGATGTAGATTGTGCCGCAGGTATTGTGGGTCTAGCAGTTGGGGTAGAAGATCTAGGGGTTGACCTAGATGGTGTTGATGACCTGGAAGGAACTGTGGACTTGGGTGAAGGGATGGAAGATGAAGACCAGGCAGAAACAGGAGTTGTTCTGCTGGAAGATGTCTGAGTAGAGCTTCTGCTCGAAGACAGTGTGGGCCGAGATGTTGGTGTCGAGGACCTTGAAGGTTTTGAAGGCCCAGTTGATGTTTGGCGACCGGTTGGAGTAGCAGGTCTTGAACCAGGGCCACCAGCTGACAAGGGTCTGCGTAATACCGTTCCAGAAGTGTTCAATCCAGGGGATGATGTTGTCTGCCTAGAAACAGAATTGCTTCTTGTTGCTTTCTCTGGCTGGGAGTGCGCTAACTGCAATAGCAACAGATAGAAAATGCAATTTGACTTCAAATACATTGCAAAAATACTACCTAACCACAACTGATCTAACAAGAATACAAGATTTCAAGAAATTAACGTAACAATGGAATCATGGATAATCCAGAAGAGACAGGTCGCTCATGTTCTGAGTGCGTAGCTGTGTAGTTGTTATGTGTAAAGTAACATCTTCATCACATATTCAAGAAGCTTAAAGGACGATGAAAAACATGATCAAATTAATCAATTAAAAAACCAAAAAGCAGAGTCAAAATCAGCTAACAACTTCTGTTGGCAATGAGGGACCCCAGCATGACGCACACTGAATAATCTTTCAAGCCCATGGATTGCAAATCCCATATTCAGGTAATTCTACATTAAAGGCTGCCTACGGATAGACTCAAGTACTCAACCCATGAGGTTCTGTGTTAACCTGGATTTAAAAAGTCGAGCATCCAGATGGTGATGAATTAACCAATGAAATCAGCTGATATCAGGAGATCTCTGTTAGAAATTCATCAATTCAGTGAGTGGAATCTGTAGCTTAGAAACATGTATGTTCATGGCCGACTCAAGTGAATTCAATATTCATACCTTCAGCTTCAGAAGAAAAAGTAATCAGCTTTCACAAAGCAGACACTATGGAAATTGATTGCTGGGAGTAGTGGCAGTGGGAAGAGTAAAGTAAAAGAATCTTACTAAGCACCAGCATTCAACCAATGACATGAAAAATGAGTAAATCAAACAATGGCCTTACTCTTGATTTCAGCACAGTCGGACGAACTTTAGGAGCTTCGGGTTCACCGAGATAGGTCTCACGAGATTCCATCTCAAGAGAAGGAAACAGAGGAGTCCCAGGAGGTGTTAAAAGCCTGACAACAGACAGAAGATAATTATTGTCACAACCACTTGGAGGACTTCACATTGGACGTTTTATCAAGAAGGAAAGAACTGTAAGTTCTGGGACATCATACTCCAAAGACAAAATACAATTGAAAGGAGCGCAAAAATATCATAATACAACATTTTATGATCACAATGAATTCGCCTTTAAGATCAGATATCAAGATCAATTTCGGAATGTTAAGGACACTAAGAATAGCATAGAACCTTAAATGATGAACTATGACTTTCTCTAGAATTGGTTCCTTGTTATAATATCAACGCAAACATGACATAAGGTCATGAGTTCGAATTCTACTAAACCTGATTTGATAACCATTTAAATAGGGTATGTTTGTTTGGTACTTAGCTGTAATACCCGAGAAATTTGGGAGTTTTGATACGAATATATAACGTTACGGTTTTTAAAACAAATCGTACCAAAAGGTTATATATCTAAAAGGAAGAAAATATTTGATTAATTAAATCAAATATGGTGATGAAATATATATATATTGGATTGAAAATATACGT
>JAOVYX010021709.1:0-15449 GCA_035668315.1 Drosera spatulata
CCCCCCCCCCCCAAAAAAAAAAAAAAAAACCCATTTAAGAATATCACATGACTTGAGCTACAAAGGAAAATCTAGGGTTACATCAATTTGCCACAGGATTTCCCATGGAATATTTTGCACACCAGATAACTCGAAGTCAATATCTGATAAACCACATCAAGATGAAAAAGTTACCTGAAGACCTCTGTCAATAACAATTCGTAAAGTGCCTAATGCCTTCTGACGACGTCTGATCTCTTGTTCACAAACTGACTCAGCAGCTATTTCGTTGTCTATCTCCACAACCACATTCAAACTTTTGTAACCGTTCTCTGGATTCCACCTGATCTCAGGTACCACATCAACCAGGACTTCATATCTGGACTACGGGCAATGATTAGTTAGCACACAAAAACTGGCTTCAGTGCGCTTAAACTATGCAAGAAAATTATGCATAGAGAACCAGCTCCATGATTCTTAAAGCAACTAACAATGGGGCAAATTTTTCTGACTCCTGAACTGGCTAGGAATCGAGTTCCCCAACTAAAACTGATTCGGTTTAGGGAGGGGGAGGGGGGATGTAATTTGTTATTTAGTTGTGTTATTCAGATAACAAAACTGAATAGCCTTGAAAAGCCTATTTATCTCCAACAAACTCTAAGAACAGCAAATCACTAAAACGGCCCTCCACTTGTTTCCTAAAAACAGAAAAACGTAAAATATAAGGCCTAAACGAACAGAAAAACGCAAAATAAGGCCCTCTTGCCGTTCTGCTTCAGTCGACCAAATTTCATGACATTCAAAGCTCATCAACATATCTCACCTAATGACTAACCCGGCTCGGTCTTGCATCATCTTTCCTGCTAGGAAAAGATTCGCCCTTGAATTTGACTCATCCTCGTCATTCTCCTGCTTAGAATCCTCTCCAATGACACATCGATAAGTCTGCAACATTGAAAGTGCCTCAGACGTTATATCCTCCTGGCAGATCGATCTTGTATGCGTTGTCATTAATACGTTCCAAGACCTTGAATGGCCCATCCGCTCTAGACTAAAGCTTACCGAACCAGCCAGCTGAAAATCGCTCTCTAGTCAAACAAACCCATACCAGATCACCTTCCATAAAAACCCTCTTCTTTTTGCGCTTGTCGACATGCTCCTTGTACTTCTTATTTAACTCGACGATTCTGGCACAAACCGCGCTATGCAACTTCTTGACCGGCTTAGCATGCACATCTGCATCGGAGCTAGAACAGTAGTAGAATATTTAACCCAATACCAGTGAGAAGGTAACAAGAGACAATCTCAAATCGACAATTTGAGATTTCTCTTGTTTAGGATGTCGAATAACTGTTTGATGATAGGCAATAACGTGAGGTCCAACAGAGTCAACGGATTCCGTCCATACACAACCTCAAATGGAGTATTTCCTGTAGTGCGATTAGGTGATCTGTTATATGCAAACTCAGCTTGTTTCAGCATCAAATCACACTATCTAGGGCTGTCCTCAATCAAACTCCGCAGCAAGTTTCATGAACGGTGATTCACAACCTCCATCTGACCGACTGTATGAGGATAATGAGAAGAACTAAACTGCGGCTAAGTCCCCATCAATCGCCACAATGTATGCCAGAAGGGGCTCACAAACTTAACATCTCGATCTGAAGTGATTGTCTTAGGCACCCCATGCAGCTTCACCACTTCATGAAAGAACAATCGAGCCACATGGAAGCATCAAACGTCTTGTTGGCAGCAACAAAATGACTCCTTGAAGGATGCTGATCTACATCTTTTCAACACATCCTCCCCAAACTGCGGGTCATTTTCATAAAGCTAACTGAAGAATCGAAATCCATAAACCGTATCTGCATCAAGGAAAACAACGATCGCCGCTTGCTCAAAGTATCTGCAACCTTGTTCAAGGTTTCAGCCTTATGCTTGATGACAAAACAAAACTCTTGGAGGAACTCCACCCACTTAGCATGTTGAGCATTCAACTTGAGCTGCCCGATAATGTACTTTAATGCCTCATGGTCTGAGCACAGAATGAACTCCTACGAGACCAGGTAATGTCACCAATGCTCTAAGCTCCGCACGATAGCATAGAACTCCTTGTCATAAGTGGAGTACCTACGCTTCACATCGTTGAGCTTCTCACTGAAAAAACCCACTGGCCTATTTTTCTGATTCAACACTGCTCCAATACCCACTCCAGCAACATCACAATGAACCTTAAACACATCACTGAAATCTAGAAGGACTAAAACTGGAGCCTCAGTCATCTTATGTTTCAACAACTGAATGCTGACTCAGCCTCTCATGTCCACATAAACTTGCCCCTCAATCTATGAGGGGAGCCACTACGAAACTGAAGTCTCTGATGAGTCTGTGATAAAAAGATACCAACCCATAAAAGTTGCGCACATCACGAACACTTTTCGGCACCTCCCAACTGGTTATAGCCTCTACCTTCACTGGGTCCACCTGAATGCCATCATTAGAGATAACATACCCCAAGAAGATCACCTTATCAGTCAAAAGGTGACACTTCTTCAGGTTAGCATACAATTTCTGCTCCCTCAATACCTCAAAGATCTACCTCAAGCGTTGCAAATGCTGATCAATAGAAGAACTGTCCACAAAAATATCATCAAAATAGACAACAACAAACTAACCAATAAAGGGGCAAAACACCTGATTCATCGGCCCAATAAAAGTGCTCAGCGTGTTGGAAAGTCCAAACGGTATCATCCACTCGTAAAGATCACCTCAAAACTTAAAAGCAGCCTTCCACTCATCACTAGGACAAACTCTGATCTGATGATAGTCACTCCTCAAATTGCTCTTCGAGAAGACCGACGCACCATAAAGCTGATCGATTATATAATCGAATCACGGCATCAGAAAACTGTACTTGATGATGATTTTGTTGACAGTCATGCTATCGATGCACATCCGCCATGTCCAATCTTTCTTGGGCACTAACGCTGGATCAATACAAGGACTCATACTCTCCCGAACTGCCCCTTTCTCTAGCAACTCCTCAATCTGCCGCTGCAATTATTCATGCTCTTTCAGACTCACTCTATATGCTGGCCTGTTAGGGATATTAGCTCTAGAAATAAAGTCAATACAATATTGTATGTCCCTCATCGACAACCACCTCGGGGGTAGCTCCTCTGATACCACTTCATAATACTCTTCAAGCAATTGGAGCACCTGTGGCGGAATATCCAAAACACCTTCGTTTTGCTCTTGTTGTAGTTTATTATTAGGGTTATCAAGTTGGGCCAAGTTATGATATGGGCCTAATTTGGCTAACCTTAATCTACATCTATAAATAAGTAACTCCTCTTAATAATAATATTCAGGCTTCTCATATTCTTACATAGTATTAGAGCCGCCAACCACAAGAAATCCTAATTTCAACCAAAAAAAACCCTAACTTCAACCCTAATTTCTCTCCACCAAACCACCTCCATACTCTGATCACTAGTCATCCTAGTGTGAACAGATCAATAGAAAAAAAAAAACCTCGTCCTGATGCCATTTCATCATAAGCGAGTTTGATTACGGACATCGACACGCCATCGCAAGCGTACAATGTTCGTACGATTAGTTTTCAACACTTTTTGGATGATTTTCGTCCCCTGTTTAGTAGTGAAACGTATGTGGTGGTGATGTGATTGATCCGGAGCACGACAATCACAAAATTTAGTGATTTTGTGTTTTTCATGGTGAATCATGTCGTGTGAGTAAGATTGTCAGTAGTGGATACTTCCCTGGTGATTGTGGATATTTGCACAGTGATTGAGCTTATCTATTCCAATGTTTGGGGTCCTAGTCAAGAGTCGTTGTTTGGGTTTCGTTATTTTGTCATTTTTATAGATGATTGGAGTCAGACAACTTGGTTATACTTAATCAAAGATCGTACTCAAGTGTTTCAGTCGTTCCAAAAGTTTTATCATTAAGCCCGAACATAGTATGGTTATCAGGTCAAGTGTTTACGCACTGACAATACGCGAGAATATTTTTCATTTTCCAATTTTGCTCCATTTCTCGAGTAGCATGGTATGTTACATTAGAGTTCATGTGCTCACACCCACAACAAAATGACGTTGCTGAGCGAAAGAATCGTCATTCGTTGGATGTTGCTCGATGTCTTCTTCACAGAAGTACGTAAATCGTATTGGAGTTATGCTCTTCTCATACCTTGTTATCTTATTAATACTCTCCTATCGCCGGTTTTGAAAGGAGCTATCCCCTATACTCTTCTTCATCATGATCATCCTTTGTGGTCAGTTCTTTTGGGAGTGCTTGTTTTGTTCATTCTTTGTCTCCTGGGTTGGACAACTCATCAGCTTGTGCAGAAAAATGAGTCTTTGTCGGTTATTGTTGTACTCAGAAGGGATATATATGCTATAGTTCTACACATCAAAGAGAGTATGTTTCACCTGATGTGACATTCTTTGAGGATAAGGCTTTTTTCGACGAGATTGATATTTCTGATAGCGTTATTTCTGATACTTCTGATATGACACCAATGCTTATTGTGCCTTTATCGTCCACTGTTCAACCGATACCAGCTGTACCAAATGCTACTATGGAACCGATAGATAGGACTTTTACTGATGCTTCTTTGAATGTATATCAACGTGGTTATCGATCAGTTTGAAAATGTACTAAACCGTCCACATCTAACCGATAGATAGGACTGCTCTTACTCCTAATCCTGTAGTCGAGTCTCCAATTGCTCATCATACTCGATCCCGATATCTTCTTTCTCATTTTGTCTCTTTCTTATCATAATTTATCTCCACAGTTGTCTTCTTTTATGTCTCTTGGGTGTTCATGTGCCAGGGAGTGTGCAGGAAACTTTAACTCATCCTGGTTGGACTCGTGCTATGAAGGAGGAGATGGAAGCCTTGTATCGAATAAAACATGGGATTTGGCATCATTGCCTTCTGGAAAGCATGTGGTTGGATGTCGTCGGGTAATTAGAATGAAGCATCATCCGGATTGCTTGGTGGAGCGCCTAAAAGCGCCTTGTAACCGTTTTTACATCCTCAGTACTGCTGCAAGTGCACTACATCAGAAATCTCAGTCCACAGGCACCGCAAATATAATGCGATGGTCTGCTCATCCTCCTCTTCCACATCACAATGCATCAACAACCGATCAAATTCATTATTAAATTCCTCGATCGCTTTTTCACCCTACCTAACACTGTGATAATCAAAGAATGTTGTTGTCCATAGTGTATCGACAAAAACTTTTTCCGCAGCAGTTTCTTCGTCTTGTCCCAATTCTGAACCTCAGCCTTGCCCCCTGGCACGTTGTCGCTTAACATGCCTCCGTCGATCGCCCCCTGGCACGTTGTCGCTTAACATGCCTCCACCAGATCGACGCATGTTTTCGCAACCTAATGGCCACAACCTTAACTTTATGATCTTCGGTCAAGTCTTTACGATCAAAGACTTGCTCCACAGCTGATCGATGAATTCATTGGGGTGGGCTTTACCTTCAAACTCCGGAATTTTGATCCTCATGCCGATGTTGTGAGATGAAGCTCCTCTACCCAGTCGTATCCCTCGCTACCCTCTCCGAAGGGGAACTGGCCATGGGTTCTCAATCTCTTCAACATCATCATTGTCAGATCTGATCTCTAACTCCTCATGTTCTTCGGTGGATCGAGACAACCTCACCTCCGCAAACTGTCGCTAAAGATCCTGGATTCTTCTCCTTTGCTCTTCAATCTCAATATTCCGTAGGTCCCATAGCATAAGAAGATGTCGATCATCATCGGGGTCCACCTCTTGTCCTCTACCCCCACGACGCGGACGTCCACCGTGACCACTCTACTAATCGGCCATTGGCAATCGAAACCTAGGGCTCTGATACTCTTCCTAAAACGAGGGATTTTTGATTGCTGAAATTTAAATAACAAAACTGAATAAAAACTCATGGCTAGAAGGGCTGTTTAACTCAACAAACTCTAAAAACAGCAAATGACTAAAACGGCCCTCGCCATATTTCCTAAAAACAGGGGGAAAAACTTAAAAATAAGGCCTAAATGAACTTGAAACGCAAAAAACTGGATCACATTCGCTGCTGAGTTTGTTTCCTCTTGCCACTCTGCTTCAGCCGACCAAATTTCATGACATTCTGAGCACATCAACATATATCGCCTAACGATTAACACAGGTCGGACTTGCATCAAAGATTCTATGTTATTGTTTTCTTAACAAGTTGGTCACAACTTACTACAAAAAATTATTTGAAGGAATTAAGCTTGGAAGAAAAAGATAAGGATAATCGTCCAATCTAAATCTCATCTCTATCAGCAATTCTCTTGGGCAGCAGAATAAAGTTCCTAATAGGAAACCTGGAGATAGCTTTATTGTAAAAGCATCCTATGCTGACCTCAAAGAGTTAGATGAAGAGTATGCTGCTTCCAGGTCAGCAAAGTTTGTCGTAATTCTGATTGAACCTTTCAGAGCTTTTCCTGTTACCTGTCCACATAGACATAGGAAAAACACTGCTAAGCATACGACAAGAAAACTAAATGCCATGGAGGTCAAGCTATAACTTGACGGATCATTTTGAGCATGGTATAGTTTCTTGATTGACTTGATACCTTCAAGAAGCAACTGATTAAAAGAGGGCCTATATGAGAATAACATCATCCTATCTATGTAATACAGCAGGATAAAACGCCTCACTTGTTGCTGTTGCGATTCAAGGGAGAGCCCAAGGGGAGAATCTACAACCTCAAACCGGGTCTGAGTAGCATATACAAGTGAACTGAGCCCTACGTTTAACCCAAAAGTTTAAGCTTATGGGATATTCACATATATATTCTACTTTTTTTTTCTCCATGGCTGATGTAGGTAAACTTACTCACACATATCCTCAACAATCTCCCTTATACATCACTAACTCACCTTGAGCCTGAATCCATGGGCCTTTCTGCCCCGCAAACTTGGACTGGACCACTTGTGTACTTGACAACCCACTTTGCGGAGACATCGAACAGAGGATCCTTAACTACACACCTGGGCCCACCTGCCCCGCCAAACGAACCATAGACTCTGATACCATTTGTTACGATTCAAGGAGAGAACCCAAGGAGCAAATTTAGTAATTTACAACCCTAAACACGGCCTGAGTAGCATAGACATGTGAACTGGGCCTAATTTTTAACCTAAAAATTTAAATTTATGGGTTGTTCACATATATGTTCTACTCTTTCTTTCTTTTTTTCGATCGATGTGAGTACTCACACATATCCTCAACAGCTGCTAAATAGATGATGAAAAAAGACTGAAGTTGATCATCTTCCAAGTTGAAGAATGGACCATCCTTAACATGACAACATGCAAATTCTCATTAGATAAGCTAAAAGAAAATATTTCTGCATCAATAAAACTGACTTCTCCCCGGAACTGATAAAGGAAAGTTTGATGTACATACCGATGACATGGCATGAGGAAGGGTTCTCTTAAGTACAGATTCAATCGTAGCCTTCAGAACATTTTGCTTTCCTACGTGTAGCATAAGAATATCATCAGGCACACGCGTTCTGGGTCGAAATCCAGGAATCTGGGAGATAGCAAAATCGTGAGTTCACATGAGTTGCCACACGACAAAATTTGGATGTACCGAGACAACAACATGCTGAACTGTGGTTTTTCGACCAACTCAAAACAGACTTCAATAGACAAAATGTCTATTCTTTTAGGAGACTGGTTTACTTATCTCTCGATGCATATTCTTAACCTATGTAATGCTGAAAGAGACCAATAAAATGTCTACCTGCATATGGGTCTTTATCCACGAAAAAAAAAAAAGAAGAAGAAGAAGAAGAATTCAATAGAACTGCGAATAACTGTTTGAGTGAAAATCGTCTTAGATACAACAAAATCAAACTCATGCCCCTACTATCCAGTTTTTTGTCGTTTTCTTTATTAGTAATCTCATGAAGAAGAAAAACCTTATTTTTCTGCCAAGCAACTTGGAAAAAGGAGCAATTCATTATTTCTTAATCCGCATGTATTTCAAGTCTAGAAAATATTAACTATCTACCTAGATATAAGAGCAACAATAGAGTATAATACAACTAATTTCTCTTGAAAACCTTGACACAAGAAGTAGAGAGAAGTCCTCGAAGATCGATAACAAAGAAAGCTTAACACACCTCTGCCAGCTTGGAGTACTCTATCATAACTCGATTGTAGCAGTCATCGCATACAGCTGATGGGACATTTATGCTCAATCGTACCTGCAAACAGAAATAAGAAAAACATGCTACATACATCTTTCTCATTGCCATTATCTAAGAGATCTCCTTACAAATGCATATGAATCCAATAAGTCTCAAGCAAATGACCCAAAGACATCAAGCGTCGGTCTCATCCTGTGATGGACTACAATTTGGTTTTGGAACAAGTCATGGAGAAAGGCATCTTCAGGGGGAAAAAAAAAAACAAAAACAAAAACCCCAGTGCAATATTTGCCATAATATCTTCACTAGATGACCATAGGACATCTTGGCATTCTATACCACAAGTAGTCCACAAATGTAGTTCAGCTTTGTGTACAATGTTTACTTTATAAAGTCATCCTAGATCACGTGAAGGAATCAGAAACTTCGACTGTGAACAGCATGCAAGGCTTGTTCAAGATTCTTGCAGATTCTGAACAAGTCAACTTAATATGCCATATATTCAAGACATGCTTAGTGGGAGGTCCTTTGCTACTAATAAAATAGTACGTTACCGGAGAACTTGACATAGTATAATGAGTACAACAAGTTAACATATATCAGTACACAATTTATACAAAACAGTAATGCAACACATGAGCTTACTTGAAATTCATGGAAATTCAACATGACGTTAGAAAGAGGAGAGCATGAGCGTGGCCCAACTCACAGAGAGCTCCCCAAACCTAACAATCATTACATATTCTTCTACGAAAATGTTACTGGTTTCCCTTGATTATAACATCCTTCAATCATTGAAGTTCAGAATTTCCAAGGACAGCTTCATATTGGAAGCTTCATGACCCCACACAGACAACTCCTCCCCACCACATCAAGCCCCACATAACTTTCTATTAAACCTATGGGTTCCAACTTAAACCCATTTGACGATGCATGAAGTGATCTCCGAACTTACAAGCAACAACTGTGAGCTCTCAATCCCCAATGTGGGTTTGTATTATCAACACTTTCCCCCTACCTCTTCCAACTTTGCCGAGGGCTCCACCTTTCGTGCCACAGAGCATACTTAGGTAAGCTATTTGGGTAATATATAGACTAGTAATATTTCTGCGCTATTCAACCACCACAACAACAATAACAACAATAACTCAGGTAATCCCGTCAATTGACAGAATTTGGGGAGGATGTAACATACGCAATCTTACCTCTATTACTAAGCAAATAGAGAGACTATTTTCGTAATGTATGCAATATTTCTGTCTTATCCGATGTGGGTAAATTATTCTAAACACTCCGCACTACACTCTACCAAACACCTAGTAGCCATTTTCGGCTACACACAGTTTCTCACCAGAGTAACATATGTTAGAGCTCAAGCGCAAGAGGGGGCTTAATCCAAAAGCCTAGTGAAACCGGTGCAAGACCCCTCAAATTTAACAACCATAACACAATATCGACCGAATCCAGAGCAGCTCTTCTGTTAGAGATATTAAACCCACGTCGAAGTTTAAGTAAACCCTGCAACAATATAAATAGATCATGGGTCTCTTGTCCTATTGCCAATTGGTTTTAGAAGTTTCATGTTTCTACATGGTATAGAGTCACACCCACACTTGTTGGATTAACCGCCGCACGTGTTCCACGTCACCCGATTATCAGTCCACACTTACCAATTGGTTTTAGAAGTGAACCCATGTTTCTATATTTTCCACCACGTAACACTTTGCCCAATTAGAATAAATTAGTTTTTCCCCTACATCCGTAACTCAAACAGCATTCACAAACAATATATCGACACAAAAAAACAGAAACGCTCAATTCCATGATCAGAATTCAAAAGAATTGCTTCTTACGGAGGAATTGGGCTCAAGGAACTCCTCGACTTCGATATCAGCAGGAAGTTTATCCTTCGCCTGGATGGTGAAAGACTTGGCTTTGGCCTTGGCGGCGGATGCAACAACTAAACGCAGAGATGGAAGCGTACGAGAGTAGAGTGGGAATGGGAGGGGTTTGGTAAAGCGAGGATGTGAGGGAAGGGAAAGCGGCGATGAAGGGGCTGATGAGGAAGGGAGGTGAGAGGGACGAGAGGGTGAGGCAATCCTCCATTGGAGAGTTGCTGAGACTGAGCTACTACTGCAGAGCTCCATTGTCGGAGAAGTTGATTGAGTGTGCTCCAGCTTTGTACGAGTGCAGGTTTCTGAATTGTGGATAACGGACGGGCTGTGTCTCAAGCTAAACACCACTCGTTGCTGAACTATCATACTTAAGGTGGTTAAAACGGAATTATTGAATCCCTATGGAAATCGATAAAAATGGATTATGAAATGATTGGGTTTTGTTTTATAAAATGAAATCGTGATTTAAAATTGAACAGAACCAATTATGATTGATTACGGAACCGTTTAAAATTAATTATAATAATTATTTTATATAAAATTGTTAAACTTAAACATCAAACACATTACATTATTGTAAACCTAAGATAACTTAATATCCATAGTATTATAGATATTTTTTTTTTAGAAATAGAAATAAAAGCCTTCAGTCATTTTTTTTTTTTGTTGAATTTTTTTATTTGGTGAATAAGAAAATCATTTGTTTATATACTTTTCGTATGATTTATGTCGTTCTCTTTTTTAAGCTCGATATATCTAAAATTTTCATTTTAAAGAACGATATATATAATTAGAATCTCAAAATATTTAAGATAAAATCGTAAAAAGCCACAAAAAAACCATACAAACATAACGGTTTAAAAACAGAAAATATTGAACTGATTAATAAATGATTTTGGTTTTGATTTTCAAACCGACGAAATAATCGGTTCGTTTTGGTTTTACATTGTAAAAACTGAATCGACAAAAAACCGATTAATCTACTCTCTCTCGAGTCCTAGATTATATCAAACCGAACATCGCCTTTAACATCTCTCGATGAGAGGCCGTCACAGCAAGGTAAGCATGAAATTCGGGGGTGGCTTACATATCTCGTAAGTCACGCAAGCGATATCTCGATCTCGCATTCAACGTGTAGACATGTGATCAAATTCTCGATACGAAACTATCCTCTCAGAATCAAATCATACCATGGATCATATAACAAGTGACCAATTTGTCGAAGCATTAAGCATAACCACATATCATAACCATAAAAACCATCAAAGGTAGGTTAACAACATAAGAGTAATATTAATACAATCATCCGATTACATCACAACCCTAACGCAAGGTCTAACTCATGATTCGAGTACTAAGACAATACAACAAAAGCCTAAAGTGCATGAAAATCATCCTAGTACAAATGATAATCAAGACAAGTAAAGAACGCTAAATCGATATCGAGACGGAATCCGGTTTGATTCGATGAAGTCTCTCGATATTGCTTCGTTTTCCAATGAATCGTAGCCAACTCCCTTGAAGAAATCCACTTCCAAACCCTAAATGTTTGTGTATTGTCGTGTATATTGATGGATGATCCTGATTTAGCCAGCAGGGAGTATTTATAGTCGTTTTGGCATAAAGGGTTCTCGATACACGCGTCCGGTCAAAGTTATGCCCGGGTGCTTTGGTGAGATTGCTGAATCTAGGTTCTGAGGAAACAAGACCGCACCCAAGCATGGCCAATACGACGCCCCAGTGCTTTGATAAATACACTAAAGCAATGTTTTCTGGCAAACTAAATCGCGCCTGGGCATGGCCTTCTTATGCGCCCAGGCGCTTTGGCTTATGTGCTGAAGCTATCTCTTCGCCTTATTTCGTCCTCGACTCATCTTCGTCTCATCCCGCATTATTCTTTACTTGATCATGCCTCAATTTCAATATCTTTTGAATATCCGTTTGCTCGTTTTCACCTACAAAACAAACAAAAGCATCAAAACTCGCGAGTATAGTAAATCAGATTAGAATCCATAAAAATACGGAAACAAAGACATCGAAATGGCATATAACATCACGATAAAACTATACGTGACTTATATCTACTGCTCTATGTAGATGACATCCTCTTAACTTGGAACTTCCCATCTCAGTTGACTCACCTTAGTTCAATTTTTGGGATGATGCTTTGCTATGAAGGAGCTGGGCGATCTTCATTACTTCTAAACCAGGTACGCATCAGGTACGCATCTCTCCCAAACCAAGTATATCAAAGACCTTCTCTACCACATACACATGGATGTTGCTAATCCCTATTCTTCTACTGTAGTCCCTAGATCCAAGTTATCCTCTCTTGATGATGATCGATTTAAAGATGTTACACTTCATCGTAGTACAATCGGGGCTCTGCCATACTTGGTAATCACACGACCTGATATTACATATGCACTACAATAAAACGGGTCTTTAGCTACAGGCAAGATGGAGTTTATGGCTAAGTAAAGACATATATTTTAGCTGTAGCGACTTTGCTACCGCAAAAAATCTAAAGCCAATTCGTGACAAACACGCTCAATTTTGTAACTAAATTGCATCAAACCATTGTTTTGTGGCAAATCATTTATTGTTTGTAGCCCATTCGAGACAATCTTTTTTCATCTATGACGAATGTGAATTATGAAATTTTGTTTTTCTTATAAAAGCAAGGTTTTAGAAAGCCCGAAATGCAATTCTAGACCATTCCAACATGGAATAAAAGTAATTTGATTGTACCAAACTCTTATTATCAACGCTACCTTAACGTTTGCTCTTGTATAACTTGTTGCTCAAAGTGTTACATATATCCCTATTTTATCCCTTTAAGTATTAGTAACTATATTCTAATGTGTTCCGTACCCAAGATCCAATATGATTACATTCATAATGTGTTATTGAACATTAATTACATCTTCTTATCATATGGAAGGGATATTGGTTAAGATAAAGTTTATTTTGAAAGAGCGACATCCATGACCCCTACACGGATAAGTACGGGGGTTCCGAAATAACATTCAATTTTCATGTTATGGACATGTGGTCGATGCCATTATACTTTGAAAAAGTTAATTTTAATTTATCTAAAAAAGTCTAGACTCTAGGTTTTCCTAGGGTGGCGATGAGAGTCCCTTCGGGGTTTTGAGTTGCCACTTATTTTTCTTCTGGTGTCAACTTCCTCGCTGGAAGATGGCAAAGGTGGACAAGGTGATTGAGGAACTGGGTTGCAAGTTACGTCTGACGGATATGGAACAGGGTGGTGTCGAAGCCCCGTTAGGAGCCATCTCTGTCGTGGATGGGGATAAGGGCTTTTAAGTGATCGCAAAATTGTTGTGTCAAGTGGAAGTGTCGACTGAGGTACTAAAGACCTCGATTGTCAGATTGTTGGTGATTCATCGTAAGGTAGAGTGCAAAGTGATGGGCTCAAATCTTTTCATCTTTCGCTTCCATGAGGAAGAGGACATGGTGAAGGTTCTAAGTGGAGGTATATGACACTACAACAATAATCTTGTTGTGCTAACCAAGTAGGATGCAATGATGCACATCTCAGAATAGATCTTTGAATCGGTGCCCATATGGATCCAAGTGGAAAACATTCCTATGGGAAGGATTGTGAAGGCAGATGGTTGAATTAGTAGGAAGCAAGGTGGGTCGGGTTATCGCTATCGACTTGGATGAACGTGGAAGGGCCATTGGGGTGAATCTCCAAATGAAAGTGGAAGTTAGCCTCTCTAAGCCGCTCATGAGAGACACTATTCTCAGAATTACAGGGATGGAGGATAGATGGGTCTCTTTCCGTTATGAGAGATTATTGAACTTTAGTTTTCGATGCGGTCTTATTGGGCATCGTGTGACAGAATGCAGAAGCACACCTGTGTGGGGGAGGGATGAGAACCAATTCAGATAGGAGGATTTGAAGTACGGTCCATGGCTGCGAGCTACCCCGCTCGTAGAGGGATGGGGTCGTTTGTGATAGTACGAGATCAACTAGTGCCGAACTCTCGTTTAGAAGAAGGTGACCAGAATGCGGAGAAGGAGATTGCAGCATTTCCAGCTGAATTTTGGCCAGAGCCTCCGGCGAAAGTGGGCCTAGGAGGGAAAATAATTTCAAATCAAGAATCTGAGAGTTGTCGTATGGGGATTAATGAAGATGGAAAGGGGATCAATAAGCGGAGAAGAGAGAATATTGAGTCGGATAATTATTGCAGGGATATATCAATTGTGATTTCCACTACGGGCCCCACACATTCAAATGAGGAGGAGTGTCTAGGGCCAAACCTAGTAGATTACGGGGACATAAGTACTCAGAGGTCTTTTGGACTGGATGTAACAAATGTTGTGGGCCGTAGCATAGGCCCAAATCTAGAGGTGAAAGGGAAGAAATGGAGCACATACTTCAGACAGGCTTAGCTAAATGGGGAAGATGTGGCTATGGTAATAGCTGAGGGCCCTAAGAGAGGTCTACCTAACCCTCCATTGCCAGAGCCAAAGAGACAGCGCAGTTCGACTACTGAGACTCTGGATCTCTGACTGATGTCGAAGAGATTGATTCATTGGCGGCGTCCCCGATGAGGTGGGACGCTGCCACTAATAAATGGCTCTTAGTCGAAACTGTCAAGGGCTTGGGGACCCTTGGACAGTTCGGACTCTCAAGGAGGCCCTTAATAAGGAAAGGTCCAACTTGATTTTTCTATCTGAAATCAGGTTACACAGATTGGACTTGGATAAAGTTAAGAGGAAGCTGGGTTTCAGTAATGGAGTCATTAAGGAAGCGGATGGCACACTACAAAAAATTAGCCTCATGGGCGACTAAGAAAAAATTTTAGTCGTCCTTTTTGCGACTAAAATTTGTGTTTTAGTCGCCAAACATATGCTTCCATTTTATAAAAAAAAACTGATGAAAAATAGCGACTAAGTTTTCCTTCAGTCGTCAATTTGACGACTAAGTTTCCTGTTAGTCGTCAAATTGGCGACTAAGTTTCCTGTTAGTCGTCAAAATTCTATGACCGGAGGTTGTATTCCTATGAGGAGTTTTGTAAATCATTTAGTGACTATGGTAAATTTTAGTCGCCATTTTGCGACCAATGTTATTTTTAGTCGCCATTTTGCGACCAAGGTTATTTTTAGTCGCCATTTTGCGACCAAGTTTATGTTTAGTCGCCAAATTGGCGACCAAGTTTATGTTTAGTCGCCAAGTTAGGTTAGAAATCCCTGCTTCTTCTCATTTCTCTCTGTGCTTTCACTCACTCACTCACTCAACAGCTGCATTGTCCCTTACCTTACTTCTTCCTTCCTCTGTTAATGCAATTTTGCCTGTGAATCTGAGATTGCACCACATC
>JAOVYX010021710.1:0-15448 GCA_035668315.1 Drosera spatulata
TGCTGGATGGAATTCGCTGGTGTGTTCAGGCTGTTATGCTGCTTGGCCTCCATGCTATTGATGCTGTGATGCTAGTTCCCTTGCTCAAGGCTGGTCATGCTGATGTCCTTGACTTGCTCTATTTTAATTTGGCTGAGCCGGCTTGTGGTTGTTTTGGGTTACTACTGATGTATACGGGATGACTATTTCCCAGTACCCATCATACATGTGATGGGCCGTATTTGATATAGGTCATACATATAGTTTTGTGTAGCTGCCGAGGAATATACTTCACGACTAGCCGGCATACATGCTTTTTGGAGGAGGGGCATATTTTGTCGTCTAGTTGATTTGTCCCGGTAGCTTTGTATCATTTTTGTATCATCCTCTTCGGGTAATGAATTCACCATACCCAAAAAAAAAAAAAAACTCATGGTGTTATGGTTGGTCTATTTGTGTTCGACTCAACCTTCTTCTTGAAAGTCTTGGATTCGAATCCCACTAGCCTCAAAATTCAGGTTGGTCATGCCCGTTGACTTCGGTCAAAGCTTTATCCGATACTGGTGGGGAGGGGGCGTCTTGTCAGTGTCGGGGGGATTAGTCGAGTTGCGTGCGAGCTGCTCCGAACACCCTCATCACCACAAAAAATAAAAAAACACTCGTGGTGTTGATGGTTATTTTGCACCTTTTTTTAAGCGAAGTTGGCTCACTATTGGTGGTTCAGTGTGTAAAGCTGTCAAGGATTTTTTCTGTGCAGGTAAAATCCTTTCAAAAATTAATTCTACTGTTATACATTTAATTAATTCCTACGGGTGAAAACCCTACTCGACCAGCTGACTTTAGGTCGATATCTTGCTGCTCTATACTTAATAAGATAATATCAAAGATGATCTGCTCTGGGATCTTGACTGTGCTGCCTTTTCTAATAAGTAAAGCACAAAGCCTTTTTGTAGAAGGTAGGCTCATTGCTGATAATATCTTGTTATGTCAAGAGCTTGTATGTGGATATGAGAGAAAAAATATCTCCCCTCGTTGTATGATGAAGTTGGACATTAGAAAGGCATATGATTTAGTCTAATGGGGTGTCCTCCATAAACTGCTGCTGTTGTATGATATGCCTGAACTGTTGGTGGATAGAATTATGATGTGTGTTACTTCAGTCAGTTATGCTTTGGATATTAATGGATCTTTGACAGATAAATTTCAAGGCATGAGAGGTCTAAGGCAAGGTGATCCCCTTTCGCGTTATTTGTTTGTGCTTGTTATGGAATATTTGAGTCGTAGATTAAGAATAATGAGATCAAACACAGTGTTTCACTTTCATCCGAAGTGCAAGAGACTAAGAATCAATTGTGCCTTGCGGCTGATCTAATTATCTTTAGTAAAGCTAATGTACAGTCTCTCAGGCTAATCCATGAACAAATACAAGTTTTTGCAAAGGAAAGTGGTCTCCAGATCAACTTGAGCAAAAGCTCCATGTTCTTAGTTGGAATTTCAGAGGAAGAGAAGATGAAGCTGCTTGGTATTATGAGAGTTAATAGAGGATGTCTTTCAGTTAGATAAATAGGAGTTCCCTTGGCTGCACAAAGGTTGAATATCAAGCTGTACTGATGGCGGGCCATCCCTTTTCTTCACCTATGCCTACAGCCGTCGGATGTCCAAGAACCATAGATGACGGATTTGACATGCTTGGATACTTAGGCGTGTATTAGCAGATCTTGGCGTGCCTTTGTCCACGCTTAGATCTTTATTTTGATTTTCATGTTTTGTTCTAGTTTTGTTTCTTTGTTGTTCAATCCCTATAAATACCATGGTATTGTGTTATATCAAGCATTAGAAAATAAAAAGTTTGAATGAATAAAAATCTTGTGATGATTTTCTTCCCGAGTTCCTCTCTTCTTCTCTAATCTCTCCAAAATCCTCCCTTTCTTTTCTCTAAATCTATCCCAATTTTCTCTTGTCTTTCCTCGTTCTACATTATTTGGTATCAGAGGCAAAATTTCCTCAATTTCATAACAAAGTTTCGTTCGAATATTTCATCAAACACTTTGTATACATCACAAAAATTCACCCTTTACCACCAAAAAAAAAAAAAAGTAGAGAGAGAACACAAAAGAATAAATTGTTTAAAACAAAACAAGAACCATCTAATATTAAAACAAGAAACACTGATCTGTATCAGATCCGTTGAAGAGCTCTTGTTGCTTCTCCTGTGGAAAAGCAAGAATTGTTGCTAGTTGCTTGATTTTTCTAGAACATGTCAGAGGAGATTTGCTGTTGGAGTGTGCAAAGAGCAAGTGATGCAAACAAAGAATAGACAAGGACTTTGATTTTGGAGTGAAGCTGTGCGCAGAAAAGCAAGAAGTGGAGAGAGAAGAGAGTCAAAGCAATTTTTGGTCATTTGGAGGATGATTTTCGTACTATTGATGTTGATTTCCTGGAGTGGTACGTTGGACATAACTCTTCCAAGTCGAGTTCTTTTCAAGCCGATGGGAATGACGGTGGGCCATCCCCTTTCTTCACCCATGCCTACAACCGTCGGACGTCCGAGAACTATAAATGACGGATATGACATGCTTGGATACTTAGGCCTGTATTAGCAGATCATGGCGTGTCTTTGTTCACGCTTAGATCTTTATTTTGATTTTCTTGTTTTGTTCTTGTTTTGTTTCTTTGTTGCTCAATCCCTATAAATACTATGGTATTGTGTTGTATCAAGCATTAGAAAACAAAAGGCTTGAATGAATTAAAATCTTGCGATGATTTCCTTCCCGAGTTCCTATCTTCTTCTCTAATCTCTCCTAAATCCTCCATTTTTTTTCTCTAAATCTATCCCAAATTCCTCTTGTCTTCCCTCGTTCTACATCATGTACTATGGTCTTATTGATAAGATTACTTATAGAATAATGCCATGGCATGCACGTTTTCTGAGTTATGCTGGGCATGTACAGCTAATTAAAAGCTTCCTCCTTGCTAGTTATGCGTATTGGGCTCAAATATTCATTCTAACAGCTAGTGTGACTGAAGATATTGTTGCTTTCTATAGACAGGTACTGCTATCCATACTGATATGTCCTTAGTGGCTTGGCATGATGTATGTCACGAAAAAAGAGAGGGTGGCATTGGTATTAAGCAGATTTCGAAATGGAATATTGCTTCATGTTTAAGAGCATTTGGGCCATTGAAATGAAATCTGATCGATTGTGGACAAATGGCTCAATGAATATTATCTGAGATATGACAATGTTTGGGACTATATCAAGAAACCTGGTATGGTTGGATTTGGTGCAATCTTTTGAAAGTAAGAGATACCATGATAACTTCTTGTCCTACCAGTAGATTTGATGAATGGAGAAGTGATGGGTATATTGTGAAAAAAGGATATGAAGAGATAAGGATAAATGTCTTGATGTGTCTTGGAGTAAGCTTATTTGGAATAAGTGCATCCAGTAAGCTTATTTGGAATAAGTGCATCCATCCTCGATTCTCTTTCATTGCTTGGCTAGTGCTTTTCAATAGGTTACACACCAGGAAATGGCTATGTTTCCATGATGTTACTGATGATGATAGTTGTATTTTATGCTTGAATGGTGTAGAAAACATAGAACCTTTGTTCTTTTGCTATGTGTTTGCTTCAAATATGATTGCAGAAGTGTTGAGAAAAATGAAGTTGAAGACTAAGATGGTATGTTTTGAATAATGGTGGATTTGGTTGATGAAGATTGATAAAGGAAGAAGAGGGACTGCTGTGGAGAGGAAGAGATTGTTAGCAACCATGATGTATGAGATATGGAGATGTAGAAACAAGAAGCTGTTCCAGGCTGAGAGCACTTCAGTTCAGCAGGCTCTTGAGAAAATATGGAGAGTTGTTAAGGAGGATCAGAGGCTGCATTGATATATTTGTAAGGTGTGTGTTTTTGTGAATGAGTATAGCAACGTTGTATTGTGTTTGTTGTTCTAGTGTAAGCCTATGCCTAAACATTGTTGCTGAATATGAGTGTTTGCTGTGAGACATGGCCTTATTTCTTACACCGGACTTTGATCCAAATGGGCTTAGGTCGAGTAAACGCTTTGATATTTCAGCCTGGTTTTATGGCATGAGACGTGAGGATGAATGTAGTATGGAATTTTTTGTAATTTTTCTTCATGTTTGATTGAATAAAAAGTTTTAATTCGTTGAAAAAAATTGAATATACTTTTATATAATTCATAAATAAAAAAATTTAAATATCTTTGAATTAAAGTACAGAAAATCAAGTGTATTTCCTCATTATTTTCCTCTATGTTGCGAGGGTTTTGAAGCCAGCCACACCAATGGCGAGAGGAAGGGACTCAAAATCTTTCTCCTCAAAGAAGAAGAGGGTGATGACCTCCGATGTCGATTCAGAAGGTACCTTGAATCTCATCCTCATGCTCGATTCTCTTTGTGTCCTTGTTTCGTCTGTATTCTCATGGCAGAATTGCTTCTAACAATTCGCAAACGAAGGTAGAAATAAACACCATAGATCCAGCGAAGAGAAACCAAAGAGGAGGAAAGAGGAGAAGTCAAGGCGTAGGAAACCGGAGAAGGACTCGAAGCGCAAGTCTAAGAAAGGTATTGGTGTGTGACATATTGTGTGCTTGTTCGGAGAAATCATGAGTTGTTGTGTATGATTAGTTCTGTTATAGGAGAGTTTCTAAAAGGAGCAGATGTTGTTGAGTCCTTGACTACATGGTTAGAAAGGGTTATTGACCACCGTGCTAACCCTTGTTGACGAATATGATTAGTTCGGCAAATGCTAAGAAAAGGATGATGTTGGATTTTTCCAAGCTTGATTCCTCAATATGTATCATAAGTAGTGTGACCAGAAGTTTACAAGTTCCTCAATATGGATGAGCTGGTGCATTGTTTAAGCTGTAACGGTTTAAGGGCTCTTAAATTAGGGGACATGTTAGTATACAACTGATATTGGACATTATGTTACAAGTTTGCTTTGTAGATTATTTACTCATCAGAACAGTATAACTATGGGCTTTCAGTAATTATCTTTAAAAAAATACAAAAAAATATGGGGTTTTAGTGAAATGGGGAAGATTGCTTCAAGTTGTTTGGAATTTGATGGGATAGCACTATAGCATAGCCTCGGAAGCGAATTGAACAATCTGTGAGTATTCCGGGCCTTTGGCTGTGATGATGAGTATTGCTACAAGGAAGTCCTAGACCGATGTGGCTATTAGCATTACCAAATGTATCGTTTAAAACATTGCTAGAAAGGAAAATTTGTCATTGTTTGTTCTTCGAAGAGAAAACAGGAACTATACTGATAGTGGATTTCTTGGGAGCATCCTATGTTTCTGGTGGGTCTTCTGTAATTTTCACTAATGCTCTTTAATTCACAGGATCATATAGTAGAAATGATAAATTTTTGAAGATGAATGCAACAATATTGGAATATTAAACAGAGTGTATAAAAGGAGCAAAAACGTTGAGTTGGAGGTGTTGACATATTGGGAATGATATGGTTTCTGATGATATTATTTGAGAGCATCTTGGAGTAACATGGTCGAGACCAGAAGAAGTGGTGCTTAATTAAGGTGATACAAAGTATGGGCACAGGTGAAATGCTCCAACATTATGGAAGATGTTTGTTTCTCTAGTGACGGAGGAAACAGAAGAAGGGTTTCATTAATAATAAAGAAATTTATGTAGTTTGAGGTTGAGTTCTCCTTAACAAGAAGGACAATTGAGGATTGAAGGAATGGATGGTGGAACTGAGTAACATCTTGACATTTTTTCTTTCCTTTCTCTTAATCAAGCTCTGTCGGTAGATTTATGTTTCTGGTAGCTGCTAGTATTCTTAGGTTAATAGTCTTTGCTGTAGCATATTTGGGGAAAAATGCACCTAAACCCCCTGAAGTATTGTTATTTGGCATTTTGACACCTTTAAGTGCAAAAGTTTCCAAAATCGTCAAGATTGACGGAAGTGAATTTCCAAACCCTAATTTTTGACCCTTGACAATATTTAATTCCATTTCTATCACTCCTTTTATCCTCTGCATTCATCTTGTTCATTCATCCTCTCCATTCGACCCACTGCCTTTCATCATTTCTTTTTCCTCATCCCTTTCCCTGATGTCCCTTCCATCCCCTCTATTCTACGACAAACAAATAGCCATCACCAATGTCGGCTAGGATGCCACTTGGAGGATTAACTCGACCTCCCTAATCTATTCTTCAAACCACCCCAAACACTATCACTCCACTTCCTTGATCCAAATTCCAAACCCTATCGACTCTTTCCTATCTTTTAAACTAATTGTCTTCTTTCTCTTCTTTTTCTCATCTTTGACCCATCTGTTAAGAATTTTGTATATCGCTTTAGACACAAGTATACGTGTCGCTTGCAAGCAATAAGTGATGAGTATCGAGCATCGTCCCACAAAGACTTTGAACGGTCGACTTATTTTAGTTCTATTGGGTCAAACAATCGTAAACGAGTGTGTTGCTAATATAACGCTAAAGCTAAACCAGATGAATGGCCCTAAATGCTAGGTGAACAGATGCAATATGTAAAGGGAAGGTAGGGTCGTGACTTGTCTTTATAGTGCAGGATCACTTTGTCGCTCTAATCTAGTTGTCATTCAAGTATCGAGGTTTCTCTCTTTGTTTGATAATTGATTATAATACACTCAAAAGGGTTGCAAGGATCTTCAATGGATACTAAGTATCTGATGCTCATCGAGCATAACAACACAAGTGCTATCAGAGAAAAAGAAATAATAAGATGCCTATTACATGGGAATGACTCCATCAGAAACTCTGATCGCCTATAATACTCCTTATGCCCGTAACCCCAATGCCAATCCTTAGAAGACAAGCATCTCCTGCAACCTCTTGTAAAAAAGTATGTAGCTTTGGTGACACTCCCTCTAGACCGTGCCTACCCCAGCAAGTCAACAACATCTTTTTGAACCACCTAACTCTGCCAATATTCTTCCATGCTGGAGGGCATCACAAATGAAAGGTAGAAAATCGAGAATTTCCTAATCGCCTTCTTACGGCATGCAAGGGATGTAACCAATACCTCCAAACAGCACAAAATCCTGAAGTGAGCAATAAAATGCTCCTGAGCTTGGGCTGCATAGGGTACTGCATGGCAAGTTTAGTGATAGAGGTAAGAGAAGTAGAACAGTCGTAATAGAATTGGTTCTGAAGCAAAAGTAGCACAAAAAAAAAAAAAAAACCTGTTACTGTTGTCCAACTTCCGTAAACTTTGAGGGCTTAACTTGTACTGCGATTTTTTTGGTAAAGTTTCGGAGCTGATAATTGTTTTTCCTTTAGTCATAGAGGTAAAACGAGTTAGTATAACAGAAGCATCATTTTTATCTTTCTTCATTTAGGGTATTCAATTTTCTTCATCTATTTTTTCTCTTTGTTATGGCACAAGGTCTACCAACACAGGCAAAAATACCAATCCAATTAACTTCTTGCACAATCAACGACAATGCCAATAAACTTCATTCAAAATCAGCAACAAATGGGAACATCAACTGCCTTTTTCGGGATACAAGGAAGAATATCAATACAACTAAACCTATTATTATAGCTCTAAAAAAATACAATATCAAGCTACTATATCTATAACAAGCAATGAAAGTTGCTAGCCAGCCCAGCTTTGCTCATTAATCATTCTATAAGTACATAACAAAGGTAATATTAATCTTCCAAAATTCAAGGGAAAATCCAAACCGCAGCACAATTAAATATTCATCTATAAATCACAAATGGGATTCACATAGTGAACTTACAGGATGCAGGCCACACAAGGAATCTATTGTGATTCTGCTATAGAGTTTCTAGTCAGTTTCCCTTGCCACAGGGTAGTTCAAAAGGAAAGCTATTCTGTTTCCCATTGTCTCTATTAGAACGAAAGCAGATATAGGCATTGCAATTGAGACACCGACACCGAGCATAGTGTCTATCTAGCCATGAACAAATAAGAAATGGCCATTTTCATTTAGAGCGAACAATAGGCAATTAAAACACACGTAGCGGATGCAATAAATAGTCAAGAGCTTTCATGATCGGCATAGCATTCATGCAGGGTTCAAGGCACTAAAAGCGAAAGATAGCTACTTGTCACGGGGTTAGAATTTCACAACCCGTGCGGCACTCAAGGTACTCACTTCTTCGCTTGAGCTCAGCCTACTCGTCACCCAAAATGTGATATTTAAGAATACAAGAGAGTTTGGACTTGGAAACAAACTTGTATTGAGAACGTTTGAGAGTTTACAAAGCTTTGAGCTTACAAGAATGTGGAATGAGTTAGGGATGGTTTGGCAAATGAGCCTTGCACCCCTTTATATACACCTTCATGGAGAGTTCTAGACTTGGCATCTAGACTTTTCCATATCCTTCTATGTACAAGAATTCCCTAGAAAACTTTTCCTAACTCTAGGGAATTCTAGAGAATTCCGGAGAACCCTAGAGTTCTCAGAAAACTCTAAAAAAGTATGGAATTGTCTAGAAAAATGTGGAAAACTCTAGACATTTTTTCAAAACGAACCTCACAAATTAGCCCGTCCGTGACATACTCCTCTACCTATGTCAGGAACGTCCTCGTTGCGACGCTCTCTTATAACTCGGTTCTCTCCTTGAGTCATCGGGATGAACCTTCAGGCACCCATCTTGCCGTTTTGGTGGGAGTTCCTTCCCGTGTTCCTTCGGCAAGACTCGTGAGATCTTCATTGGCACCTCTTTTGTCACGTGAGAGATCTCATCTTTTCCCAAGTGAATAGGTTCCTCACTTTTGCTTCTCTTCAAGAGTTGCATGGTTGCGACCTTCTTCGCTTGAGCCTTCTTCGCTCGCCGCATCATCGGGACCACGCAAACTCCATCATCCTTCGTTATGTGTAACACATTAGCGAAGGGGATTGGTATCGCCTTCACGCCCTTGATGAAGTCGATGTCAAGCACCACAGGATAGTCGTCCATGGGAACGACCGTGAGATCCACCGATCCCTTCCAATCGCCAAGGCGAAGCCGCACTCCACGGGCCACGCCATCGATTGGTTCGGCCTTGGAGTTCACCGCCTTGAGCATTCCTTGCTCTTTGTCGACTTGAAGCCCAAGTCGCTTTGCCTCTCCCCGCGAGACAAAATTGTGAGTTGCCCCGGTATCAACCAAGACATGAGTTGTGTACAATCCGATCACCGCATCGACGTACATCAACCCTTTTGATGAAGACTTCCCCTCTGTGGTCTTCACCGCATTAGGGATCCTCAAAGATCCCATCTCTTGCACGGGTTCCTCCTCCACCTGAACAACCATAGCCGAGAGAGCGTTCTTTTTCGGACACTCCCGAACGAAGTGAGGTCCATCGCATAAGAAGCACTTCACCTCACCGTTGGACTTCTCCGCGTCCTTGGATGTGCTCTTCTTCCACCCTCTTTGCCTTCCCCTCTTTGAGTCGCTCCCTCTAGCGAAACTCGAAGTCGGCTTGATCCCTTTGTGGGTCTCTCCATTTTTCTCAGAGTCACTCCTCGACTCCCTGCCCCTTGAAGACTCGCTCTTCCTGAATTCGATGAAGGATTCCGCCGTCGCTATGGTCGCTGCAAGAGTTTGGACGTCGCGTCGTTGTAACTCTTGTTGTGCACACGGTTGAAGTCCATCCTCGAAGTAGATGAGCTTGTCTTCCTCGGACATGTTGATTTGGAAGAGCAACTCCGTGAAATCCTTCACGTACTCCCGAATCGTGCCCGTATGCCTCAACTTCCGAAGTTGTCTCTTGGCTTCGTATTGGGCGTTTTCTGGATAGAAGTGGAGTTTGAGATCCTTCTTGAAGTTATCTCACTTCTCCATGGTGAATGTTCCCGTTTGAATATCACCGTAATGACGACGCCACCACATAGTTGTCGTGTCGGAGAGAAACATGGCCACGGTCTTGATCTTCTCTTCTTCATCTCTTATGCCCAAGAGATCGAAATATCGCTCTATGTTGAAGAAGAAGGTGTCGACCTCCTTAGCATCGTGTTTTCCCGAAAACGTCTTTGGCTTAGGGGGCTCGAACCACGTCATCTTCCCAAATCTTGCACCTCCATTCGCTATGGCCGCCTTGCATAGCGAAGTTTCTTCCTTCAAGACCCTCATCTCCTCTTGAAGAGTGGCCATCACCGCACGTACCTCATCCATTTGCGCTCGGAACTCCTTGCGAAGAGTGTCCAAGCATGAGTTGAGAGTACCTTGCAACACACCCCTGAGGCATTCTTCCCGAGCCTCGATAACATCGTTGCTAGGCACATCTTCCTCCAACCGATCCGCCATCTTAGCCACGATCTTTTCCACTCGCGAGAGTCGTGACTCTATGGCCGCTTGAATATCCTTCGACTTTTCCTTTCCTTTGCGCATGGTTATATTTGTGGTGTTCACCTCCTCGGGAATTCCATGCTCAACAATGCTTGAATCCGTCATCTCTCGTACGAATCAACGCTCTGATACCACTTGTTACGGGGTTAGAATTTCACAACCCGTGCAGCACTCAAGTTACTCACTCCTTCGTTTGAGCTCAGCCTATTCGTCATCCAAAAGGTGATATTTGAGAACATAAGAGAGTTTGGATTTGGAAATAAGCTTATATTGAGGACGCTTGAGAGCTTACAAAGTTTTAAGTTTACAAGAATGTGGAATGAGTTAGGGATAGTTTGGCAAATGAGCCTTGCACCCCTTTATATACACCTTCATGGAGAGTTCTAGACTTGGCATCTAGACTCTTCCATATCCTTCTCCTATATACAAGAATTTCCTAGAAAACTCTTCCTAACTCTAGGGAATTCTAGAGAATTGCGGAGAGCCCTAGAGTTCTCATGAAAACTCTAGAAAAGTATGGAATTGTCTAGAGAAATATGAAGAACTCTAGACAATTGTTCAAAACGAACCTCACAAATTAGCCCGTCCGTGACATACTGCTATTCCTATGTGACCGAAATAAAGCAAAAGGGAACAAAGACCGTATCATGTTATCAGCGGCATTCCTATATATCACGCAATCCTTGTGTATATATAGTTGGTGTATCAGAGTGTCAAGATGCTTCTAAAATAGATATGCATTAGCATTAGGAGAGTAGATTCGTCAACAGAACTTATAATCCATAACATGTTCAACCAAGAAGGACACCACAAAAACAATGGGTCTTTTTTGTTGTAGAAAAACAATGTTGTCTACCAAGTGAAAGGAAGAAAATGATCTGTTTGTGGGAGTAAGTTTGAAGATTGAGATGATAGAGCGATGGAAGTTTTGGGTCGATGATAATGGAATCGGGTCGATTGTGGGAGAACATATATTTTTCAGATTTGATGATGGAATCGATCTGTTTGTATTTTCTTTTAAAGGATCAAAGGATTTTGTATTCTTAAGTTTTGAGGATGTAATCTCATCGATTTTGTAGGTGAGGTGAATCCGGACGGTTGTGAGTATATAATATTGTACATAATTGGACATAAAACAATTTTAAATGACAAAAATGTCCTCATGACATGTCGTTTGTCATTTAGATGGTTTGTCATCTAAAAATTTTGTGTAATTATATATATAATAGATGATAGATTAGATTTGCTATGGGTTCAATAATACTTCATTACACATCTCCTTTCCTGCATCTTTGTCCATTGTTAGTAGGAGGTCAGCTTTTGATTGAATGGATCGCAAGGTCAACCAGGGAGCTTGTGTGTTGATCGGTGCCTTCCTTATATTGTGGATGAGAGTCGGCGAGACTCAGTAAACCATTAATGATCTGAATATATGTAAAAGGGCCATGCGATAACTCTAAAGTGGTTATTGACTTATTTAATCATTCTGTATTTAAACATTTATTTGACTTTGATCTGCTGGAGCCTGGAATTGTTTCAGAAAAGAAATCAGAGGGAAAGGATAGAAGCAGTCCTCAAGATGGTGGTGTCGATTCGGTTAGTCCAGGCTGCAATTTTCATGGCTTGATTCGCAATTGGCTTTCCTTTGTATTTATTCAATGTTTTTCCTTTTAGCAATTCCTAGTGAATTAACTTGAGAATATTCTACATATTTTCTCAACTTCTTTATGCTGTCTGCTCAGGATTTTGAGTTCACCAAGATATCTAACGATGACTACTACTCCAAGAACAACGAGTTCGCTACCTGGTTGAAAGAAAAGATGAAGTTGTTCTTTTCTGATCTTTCGTCGGAGACCGCACACCAACTGTTTACAGAATTCATTACGGACTGGAACCAACAAAAGCTGGAAGCCAAATACTATAAGGGCATAGAGTCTGGTCCAAGAACAGCCCATAACTGGAAAATCAAAGCCTAATTAGCAGGGGCATGCATTCTGGCCGCCATACCAAGTTGATGACAGTTGGTTTGCCATGTTGTGTTCTTTGCATGACGCAGGGTATCCCCACAATGCAGGCAAATGTGATGTATTTTTAACATATGCGTGTTGCTGCTCATTTCCTCTCGTGATGTATACATATCGGTGGGAAATGAAGTTGATGTTGGTATCCTGAACTGCTGAAATGAAGAATCGTAGAGAGTACTCTGTACAACAATATAGTCTGTAGTTTGTGGTGAGAAGTTCTTCAGGGAGCGTTTACCTCTTGTAATATGCGTACAGTTGGTATTAGATCTGTTCTTCCTAGGGCTAATCTGTTGTCTTACACTGTGATTTCCGCTTTCTATTCTGGCGCATGTTTAACAGTAAATCATGTCTAGGAAGATAGTCTTTCGCTGTTACGACTGGAGGGACAACTCGTATGGCCTTTACAGGTGGCTCCGACCAAGCCTCACGAAGCACAATGGATAGTTGCGGATGGCATTTGACTGGGTCTGAGGGATTTTTTATGTTTTTTGGTAGAAAAGGTGGGCATACACCCAAAATTAAATTACACTACAAAGCAGAATCGGTGTAGACACACCCCGTACAAAGCCAAAAAAATAAAATAAAGTGACAATCAATGGGTACACAATTTAGACAGTGAGTGCCCAAAGGAGAATGAAACACAATTAGCAAGCCAATGAGTTAGCCAATTCCCTTCCCTATAGATTGTTGCGTCTTTTAAGTTAGTTGAGGTTCTTTTATAGTGGTTTTTTTTTTTCACTTTTTATTTTTTTTTGAATATTTTGAAAAGATTTGAGTTCTTTTACGGTATTTTTAGTTTTTTCAAGTGTTATTCAGTATTTTATCGTAATTTTAAAGCTTTTTTAATAGATTCTTACGTTTTGAAAGGATTTGATATTGTTTCATGATGTTAATTAACCATTTTCATTTGTTTTTTAGGAATTTTCAAAGGTTTGAGTTGTTTTATGATTTTTTTTTTAGACTTTTTAATTATTCGGCTCAATCCTTTTTGTCAAAGATTCGGTCGAGTGTTTTTGAGTGTTTTAAGCTCATTTCAAAACTCTTTTGATAGATTTTTGTATTTTCAAGTTATTTGAGTTATTTTCATAGTGTTTTCGGGATTTTGAAGACTTTTTGAGTTTTTTAAGGTCTCTTAAGGCTGTTTTGATCAGTGATTCGAGGTTGTTTTATGATTTTTTAGCACTTCTCACTTATTTTTAAATGTTTTGAAGAGATTTGAGTTATTTTTACTGTGTTTTGAGCCTGTTGAAATGTTTTTTTAAGTGTTTTAAGGTCGTTTAAAGTCTCTTCTGATAGATTCTCATGTAATGAAGAGATTTGAGGTTGTTCTATGATGTTTATTATCCTTTTCTATTTGTTTATGAGGTTTTTAAGAGATTAGATTTGTTTTTATGGTGATTTTAGTTTTTTCAAGTGTTTTTTAGTGTTTTAAAGTCTTCTAAAAGCTTATTTGATAGATTCTTACGTATTCATGTTATTTGAGGTTATTTTATGATGTTTTATCACTTTTCATTCATTTTTGAGTGTTATGAAGAGATATGGATTGTTTTTATGGTGTTTTTAGCCTTTTCATGTGTTTTTGAGTGATTTAAGGTCATTTCAAGACCAAAGTATGGGTGCCCAAAACTAACAAATGGGGACCCATGTGTATGAGGATTAAGTGTGCAATTTGATTATTTTGTAGGAGCATAATGAAGTATGGTACGTGGACAGTGGATGCTCAGGACACATGATAGGGGACAAAAAAAAAAAAAAAAGTCTTCTTACAGAATACAAAAAGCAAGAATATCCTCTTATAATCTTTGGAGGAGGTAAAACAGATAAGACTTAAGGTTATGGAACCCTTGATACAAGTTTCTTAATCTTTAGAGATGCGACATATGTAAAAGGACTCGAACATAACATGTTATCCATAAGTCAATTATGTGATACAGATTACAAAGTGTCCTTTACACATGACACATGTGAAGTGAAGGATAAAACATCCAAAGAAGTCAGGCTGATAGGCTGCAGAAAAGAAAACATTTATGCAGTAGACTTCAATAAGTCTCAGTCTGCACAGATCACTTATTTCTATACAAAAGAATCTGAGGACATAAATTGATTGTGGCATAGAGCTCACCTAAACTTCAAGACCATAACAAACCTTTCCTCAAACAACTTGGTGAAAGGTTTACCTCAAATCAAGTTTAAAAAGGATAAACTATACAAATTTTGTCAACAAGGAAAGTAGATTAAGACCAATTTCAAACCTACAAACTCCACATAAACCACTAGAGTTCTTAAACTCCTCCACATGGATCTTTTTGGACCGATGGAAGTGAAAAGCATAAGTAGGGAGAAATACACTCTTGTAATCGTGGATGTTTACTCAAGATATATTTGGGAAATATTTCTACAATTTGAACTTCCCAGTCTCTATTCAAAAGTTGGCGACTGACCTTGTTCCAAGAGCTGGAAGTGGGGATGAGCCTTATGTTGCAGCTTTTGGCACAATAAGGAGGTCGATAAGGAGTCAGTGAAGGTATAATCGTCTGAAACCGAGTGCCCATGCTCGTTAAAGAGTGAAACCTACAGTTTACTAATTAGATTTTTAAGACAAGTTTAAAATGATAAGGGTATTGTTGTGATAGCCATTAGGAGTGATCATGACACAGAATTTGATCAATACAACATAGACAAATACTGTGATGTTCGTGGTATCACACATAACTTTCTATACCTAGAACACCACAACAAAATGGTGTTGCTGAGAGGAAAATAGAACACTCGTAGAAGTAGGAAGGACAATGTTGTCAGACGTTTAATTGCCTAAATGCTATTGGGGAGAAGCAGTAAACATTTTTTTTCTATGTACTGAATAGGTTCTTGATACATAAGTATCACAATAAAACCCATATGAACTATAGAAAGGAAAGACACCAAGTGTCAAGCACTTTCATGCATTTGAATGCAAATGTTACATTCATAATAATGAGAAACAACATCTATGGAAATTTGATCCATCCTGTAACAATAGCGTGAAGTTCAGCCTCCAAAGCTAAACAAGAACCTAAATTCATGTTAATTCCCAGTCACAGAAAGACTCAAGAGGGGTCGG
>JAOVYX010021711.1:0-15443 GCA_035668315.1 Drosera spatulata
ATGAATGCAAGCGAGTCAGTGGCAAAAGGCTGTGCTTTGCAATGTGCAATACTTAGCCCAACGTTTAAAGTGAGAGACTTCCAGGTAATGCCTGAGCTATTTCCCTCATTGTCATTACATCACCGTTGTTTTTAGCTTTTGATATATATTTTTTGAGCTCAGCTAGGAATCAGAATGCGTTGCTACCTGTGGTAGTTCGATTATATTGTCGAGGCTGCATTGCGTTGTCCTGTAATGTGCCTGTGACCATTCTGGACTCATCTTTTGACTTCAGGATGCTAGTTCATGAAACTTCTTTTTACTCTAGTTATTTGATCTCACTTCAACAAGGCCTGTGCATATCATGATTCATTGGAGTTACTTGTCTCTTAAGCTTTAGCTTTCTCTAGGCTTTTGCCCTTACCGTGTCATGTCTTTCTCGCTTGTTTGTTGATTAAGCTTTCTCAAGCTCTTTTATTGTTTGTACTGGGCCGAAGTTGGATGGTTAAATTCTAAGCATTTGTCTTATATCCTCCATGATTACCCAATAGTCTCCCCTAGATCAGGACTCAATCAGGTTGAGAATAAAGATTCTTTTTTCAAGTGAAGTACAATTTAATTGGTGTTCTCTATGATTTAATGCCAGAATATGAATGACTGAGATGTAGATTGAGTTCGGCAGTAACGATGATGCAACATATGTTGGCAGGTAAATGAGAGCTTCCCCTTCCCAATTGCCTTGTCATGGAAAGGGTCTGCTCCAGACTCTCAGAACGCTGCTAATGAGGGCCAGCAAAGCAGCCCTGTATTTCCCAAAGGCAGTCCTATACCAAGTGTCAAGGCTTTGATTTTGTACCGGTCTGGCATGTTTACCGTTGATGTACAGTATGCTGACACCAGTGAGCTGCGAGCCCCTGCTAAGATCAGCTCTTATACGGTTAGCACAATCTGCTGTGTATGCTGTTGCTGGTTATATTTTGTTTTACTTTACTTTGTTTTGTTTTTCCTTGCTACTCATCAATTTGCCCCCTATTTCTTTTCATCTCTGTTTTGATAATTACAGATTGGTCCCTTCCAATCTGCTAAAGGAGAGCGAGCCAAGCTGAGGTTGAAGGTTCGGTTAAACTTGCATGGCATTGTCTCAGTGGAGTCTGCAACGGTAAGGTTACATGTCTCTGGTCCTGAGGAAGCAATAGATGAATATGTGGTGATCTCTTGCTGTATTTTTTTAAAAAAATCTTTTTAGCTTCTAGAAGAGGAAGAAGTTGAACTTGCGGTTGCTAAAGATGTTTCTAAGGAAGCAACAAAGATGGATACAGATGATGTGCCAGGGGGAGCTGCTCCTGCAGGCCCCGCAGAGTCTGATGTCAATATGGCAGATGCTACGAATAGTGCCGAAGGTGCGGGGGTGGACAATGGTGTGTCTGATTCCACCGAAGAGCCTGTGCAGATGGATACAGATGTGAAGGTACCCATATTCTTACTCGTTGCAGTTAAAATCTAGACTTAGAGTGTTTGCTTAGTTCTATCCATGGACAACTCTGACACTCCTGCTTGAGCTTGATAGCAAAAGGTGTAGGTAAGCATCATGAGTGGTTCTCAATTCGTTTATTCTGTCTCCTTTTTTCATGAAATGTATAAATCGTTGAATTGTGGGATAGTGGGAAGACAGAAAATAATAACATATAGCTTACCTCTGAAACAAAATTAAAATAAATGAAGGCCTGCATGAGCAAGAGAAAGTCAGGAGCAAAATCGCTTGTGATATTAGCCATAATGGAAGCTGTATACCTAATATTGCGATGATGACTTGCGGGTTTAATACAGGCAAGCATGACAATGCAGTTAAAAAAGTCTTTTGAGATTACATGCTAAGGTCGAACGTCGATTTACGCTCGCATCTGTTCTGGTTCTATCAAGGATCTCTCAGCTTCACTTGTTTTTGTAGAAGCACGATGTCTTCTCTGTTGCATTGGAGATATAGTATATCTCTTCCACTGCTTCAATAGATGTCATTTCTCTTTCATGGAATTAACAATGTCGATACTTCCTTGTCTTTTATCATGCAGCTAGTCTTTGAGTACGCCATTTTTGTGCTCTTTATAGTTATAGACTTTGTTTAACATGCCGATCGTGTGCACAAAATGTCATCTTAAGCAAATTTAAGATGTGCCCCCCTTCCAGATTTATCGCAATTTTTATCAGAACAGGATAAAGTTCTAGAAAATTTAGGGGAAGTATTTTGGTGATCTGGCAGCGATCTAGATAGGTTGTGGACGGCTCTTTTTCTGATAGTTTGAGTTATGTCATGTAATTAACGTCAAAATGTCACGAATACGTGCTTTTTGCGGTTCTGGTGAGTTATCAGTCACTAAATGGTCTTATATGCAGGCTGATGTCACGAAGAAGAAGGTCAAGAAGACTAATGTACCTGTGACCGAGGCGGTTTTTGGAGCCCTCTCACCAGTAGATCTGCAAAAAGCAGTAGAAAAGGAGTTTGAAATGGCTTTGCAGGATAGAATTATGGAAGAAACTAAAGACAAGAAAAATGCTGTGGAAGCTTATGTGTATGACATGCGAAACAAGGTATTCCGTGTTCATAATATAGTATTTTGAATGTTCTCTTGGAGAATGCGATTTTGTGCCCATATTTTCTATTCCACGTCACTGTTAACTTGTTCTGTGCAGTTGAATGACAAATATCATGAGTTTGTCGCTCCATCCGAGAAAGATGACTTTATCGCTAAGCTTCAAGAGGCAGAAGACTGGTTGTATGAGGATGGTGAAGATGAAACAAAAGGTGTTTACATCGCTAAACTCGAGGAGCTGAAGAAGGTAAGAATGGTTTCTTGTATGCCAGTAATGAACATGCATATTAGGGTAGGGGCTTCCCCTCTCATCCTTGAAGAATATAATGTTCCTAATAAGTTATAATTATAACCTCTTTGCCAGTTAGGTGATCCTATCGAGGAGCGGCACAAAGAGTTCACAGAGCGCAAGGCCCTTGTTAATCAGCTGGTTTATTTTATCAATAGTTACAGAGAAGCAGCAATGTCACCAGACCCTAAGTTTGATCATATCGATCTCTCCGACAAGCAGAAGGTAACTCAAAATACTGTCATTGTCAGGATTATATGTTAAGCATGGATGGACATTTAACCTTCTCATTGTTGTTCCAGGTCTTGAATCAATGTGTGGAAGCAGAAGCTTGGCTGAGAGAGAAGCAGCAGCAACAAGATCAGCTTCCCAAGTATGCCACTCCTGCTCTTCTGTCAGCTGACTTACGAAAGAAGACAGAAGCAACTGACAGGTAATGCTTAATGTATTGCTTTTTTGTCTTAACATGCCTGTGCCTACGTAGATGTAAAGCTGAGAACTTTCTTTTACAATGTTGGGAACTGTGGTAGTATGATTCGAATTTGGAAGCACCATATACATTAGCCTTGGAGCCGCAGTTGCAGGTTTATGGTAACTTTGCATTTGGAAACATTCAATATTGCGTTTAGCCTGCAGGATTGGGTCCATTAACCTCAGTTGTGATTGATTGTTTGAAACGATTGCTTTACGACCTAAATAATAAGCATGAGGGTATAAGCAAGGAGTCAAACTAGCAATTATGTTCTTGTAATGGTGCTGATTATAATGTTATATCCATGTGATAGGTTCTGTAGGCCGATAATGACGAAACCAAAACCAGCTGCGCCGAAGCCTGCTACTCCTGAAAGACCACAACCTCAAACCCAGTCTCCTGCCAGGGATTCCCCAGCTTCTGCTGGGGGCAGTGCGGATGCCCCCAACACCAATGACAATGTATCAGATGGCAGCAGCGAGGTGCCTCCTGGTGGCGAGCGAATGGAAACAGAGAAAGCAGAGACGAGTTCCTAAGTAGGAACTGAGTAATATATCGAGGTAAAAACTTGGTCCGTTTGATGTGAATCAAACCTTTTCTGTTGGACCTTGCAACATCCCGATCAAAAGTTTCTTTTGTTCATGTGTGGAACTTTAAGTTATTGATTTTGTCTAGGGTTTTGCCTCCTGAGGCTGAAATATCGTCTCTTCCAAGGTCATCTGCTATGTTTTACTCTAGCAGTTGGTGGGTCTCTAGGTTATGAAAGGGAATGTATTTGTGGGGGGTTTTGTTTTTTGATCTAGACCTTGATCCTTGTTTAAACTTGTGTCATGTTCTCTTTTATGTGTAGCACTGATTTACGCTTTTCATATTTAACAACCCAACAAAGTTCACTGCTGTTGAAATATTTCGATGCTTGAGGTAGCGTTTGTTGTTCATCCTGTCTCCGGTTCACCAGTTTTACCTTTTGAAATCAAGTTCGGTAAGTGCATCTTGCTGGAGCTCGTTTCTGGTCGAAACCAAGCAGAGTGCATGTTAGTTATACGTGCATGATATGGAGTTATGTATACAGAGGAGCGGACGAAGTTTCTCTATGGCGACGAGACATGCTCTTGATGCAATGTTTGGTGTCATTCTCGATGGTTGAATTTTCAGATGTTCTCTGGCATAAAGGTGAAATAGAGAATGTAACTATGGCTCTTGTGGGCTCCGGACGACCTGAAGTTCGAAGAGGGGAATGCACATTGTTTGGCAAAGCCAAACCCCACAATTTCCTACTTGATACCAAATAAGTTGAGATAGTGCTATGTTGCGAAACAAAGATGTGGTATCTTAATTCGTTTCGCGACTGATACAATAATTCTTACACACACATTGAACATGTATCTGGCGAACTCCTAGCATGAATAACGTGTAGTCACTTTTATTTAGCATGAATCGAGGTTAGCTCTCCAAAACAATTCAACCGAACTGTAATTGATGAAACCAAGACCAAAGTTTCTTTTTGAACACGCGAACTTCTTGTTACTCTTCATGCTAAATTATAATATTTTTTTATGTTGTATTATTTAAATTATAATTTTTTTTATTTATTAAATTTTTTTCACACAAACATATTAAAATATATTTATTTCATATCACATTAATCCATTCCATCATCATTTTTTTTTTCCTCACTCATCTTTCGCATCCATAAAAATAAATTTATCTATATTTATAAAATTAATAAATATATAAATTATATGAAAAGATAAATAAAATCAGACGAAAAGTAAAGTTTTGAAATTCCAAGAAGCATTCGGGCACTTGGCTAAGCCCCACCCAAGCTCAATGCGACTTCGTTTCCCAAAGTCTCCGAGTCATCAAATGGCGGGAAAACCACAAAATTAGGGCACACATTTCCCAACACAGTAGCCCCCCAAACCCTTCTCTGACTCCGATTCGAACTCGCCGTCGTATCGAGATGCCGATATACAAAATCAGGGGAATCGAGGTCGATTTCCCGTACGAAGCATACGATTGTCAGATAGTTTATATGGAGAAAGTCATCCAGTCTCTCCAGCAGGTGAAATTAAGATCTTATCCGTTGTTTGAACGTTTTTGTTTGAGATTTTTGTGTTTGTATGTTTTCGTCTGCTGGTTTTCGTGGATCGAAATACAATGTAAAGGAGAAAGTTGGGTTGTATTGTTTCGAGATGTGAAATCGGGACTTGCCCTTTGTTTGGAAAGGAACAATGGTTTGAGGTTATGGCATCAGCTTGCTCTGGCAGTGCTTTTGCCCTAGTTTTGTGATTAGGGTTTGTGGGCGTCTATCAAGAAGGATTAGCTTAGTGATAAGCTACCATTTTTTTAATCATGTAGTCAGGGGTTCAAGACTCGTAAGGGTATCGGGAAACGGTCTCATTGTTATGACAACAGAGAGATAAGACTATGCACATTTGGCCCTTCCTTACACCCCACCTCCACCTGGTGCAATTATGTGGGATTGTTGCTTCACTTTGCTTTTTGGTTTGTGTCTGTATGTGTGTGTGGGGTGAGGGGAAGAGGACAAATCATAACCATAAGTGTGTGTCGTGTGATACATTGGAAATCTAATTATGGTGATTGAAGTCAAAGTAGCTTCTCATGGAGATATTGTTTGATCAATGAGAATTGTTGTTACCGTTACAAGCTTAATGGGAAATGCTGTTCTGGCGTGTGGTAGGAATGTAATGCGCTGCTGGAAAGTCCTACTGGAACAGGGAAAACACACTGTCTTCTTTGCGCTACTCTTGCTTGGAGGAAGAGCTTGGGTCCATTTTCTAGTCGTAAAAGCAACGGAGATGATCAAAAGTTAGATGACGATGGTTTGGGTCCATTTCAATCTGATGGACTGAAACCACCAATGATTGTGTATGCATCACGCACTCACGGCCAGCTTCGTCAGGTGGTGCAAGAGCTGAGAAGGACCGATTACAGGTGAGGTTATAAGACGTGAACTTACCTTGAGAGATGGTTAAATATTTTGCTTGTTTGATGCATAAAGTACTATAAAGTACAAACGAGTGCCGGTACTCCATATCTAAAGAAACAGTATTATTGCTCTTTCTTTTGTTTTTTCACAATATTTTCAAGAATCATTTCTTTGTGTGCCAGTCTCTGCCTATACTTGTTGATGTTCCTGTATTACTTGCTGAATTAACTGCAGAATCAGATGTGTCATGTTTGCTATTCTTAAAACTGCAACTGGTCAGAGTGAAATCCCCAAGACCTCAGTCTTTCTCGTCCAGTATGTTGTTTGGCATATTACATTTTGTGCCTTTTGGGTTATGCTATTATAGCTGGTTCCTTTTTTAACTCAAAATGGAAGATACCTGAAATCTGGGTTGTCTGAAAAAGATTGTAGACTGGTAGTGGATTAGCTTTCCTATTTGTCATAATTGATGCATTTCAGTCTGCATCCTTATTTTGAGTTTCATTCAAAGTTCTTAAACGATCTTTTAGTTGTGTTCTTTGTGTATCTCTGACTCTGCTACATGGGTCAAGACAGCTAAAGTAACAAGATACTTGCTGATGTGAAATTAGTGAATGTGCAGGCCAAAAATGGTGGTTTTAGGGTCTCATGAGCAGCTATGCATTCATAATCAAGTTAGGTTACTTCATGGAAAAGCGCAAACAAATGCTTGTCGGTACCTGCGGAAAAAAACTACCAAACGGTATTGCAAGCATTACAAGCCTGCCGGAGGTGATCATCAATATCAACTATCGGCACTTTCCTTTCCGTGATTAGTAATGAAGCGTTAATCTTTGTTGACTGACGCGGTTTTCCGAACATATATTTTTGGCTTGTGATTGCCAAACACTGTTGAATTTTTGTTATGTTACTTGAAATTATGCAAGGGCTTTTATTATAGAATAGCACAATAGAAGGAATATATTCGAAGACTAGGTGAAATCTATTCTTGTTCGGAGGAGGTTATGTAGCATCAACTGGCCAGTGTTTCTGGTTGGTGTTGGAGTAGTTGTCCTTCTTTGTACTTTCTCTTTATGGGTAGTGAAATTCACCAGCCATATTATTTGTTGATTAACCCATGCAAGCTTCAATTAGAGCTGGAAGCTTGAAACCAATACCTGTGATCAAATACGCAAGATATAAGACAAGCATCTATTATTGTAGACTTACAATCTAGACACTAATGGTACCTATACTATCATCGACATTCCACAAACTTTTTTTTCATGCACAATGCATTTTATTCTCCTTTTAGATCCTCTCAAGTGGTAGGAATAGTGTTGGAGATGTCATCTTGTTGCACTTGGCAATTAATATCTTCATTTCTTTGTTTTATGTTATAAAAGGCTTAAAAGTTGATCAGCCCTTCTTGTAGCCGAACCTCATTGCTTTCTGAATTTCCTCTCCTAATTGCAGAGTACCTAAAAATCAATCCGCATCTTGGAGATGAACCCCTTGACATAGAGGATCTAGTAAATATTGGGAGAAGCTGTGGACCGTAGGTGCCGTTGATTTTGCCATTTTCTTTGCAGTAGAATCTTTGGCTTCTCAGTATGTGTGCTACTTGGTCATTAGGCTTCACCTGTTTAAATGAAGAACGCAATCCATGCAGGTGTCCGTATTATTTGGCCCGTGAGCTCCACAAGGTTGTTGACATTTTACTTGTGCCTTACAACTATCTCATCGAGCGTCGGTATAAAGATTTGCTAAACATAGTGGAGAAACAGTGTACTAATATTCGATGAAGCTCACAATTTGGAAAGCAAAGTGCTTTTATGCTTCACTATTTTGTTCAATGTTCACTAAATGCCTTATTTCACTCTCTTAGAACATCATTCCAGCTTTTGTTTGTTCAGTTAAGCATCCTACAATCATATTGAAGAATTATGGGGGATAATCTCAGAGTGGACATGTCCCTATCAACAAGCTCTTAATCATCGGGGCAAAATGATTTTAGACCAAAATAATAATAATGACAGTTGGCTGGAATTGTTAGTGTGTTTTGTTGCAGTTGGTCTTGTTAATGGTGGTTAGCTTTGAGCCGGAGCGTCTATGTTTAACATGTATGTTGTTTGGGCTTGAACTAAATTACTAATAATTAAGTGTGCATTATTCACATTAACTGACCGTTTCCAGATGAGTGGGTGGGACTGTTAGAGCAGTTATAGCTCTAGCTGTCTTAGTTGGAGAATGGACAATGTGCTTTTTTTCTTTCGAACACATATTTTTTTCTTCTTAAAATGGAGTTTCCGCGTCATCTCTATGCTACCTCACTTCTGTTGACTAGTACCTATTGCTGTGTCTCATGCAGGAAAGCATTTGTGCAGATGCAGCATCCTTTGATTTGACTTCTGGGTTTCTGACAGCTTGCATTGCTGAGGCAAAAAACTGCATTGACATGTCTTTAAGGAGAAGGGAATTAGATCGCTCAAATGACAAGAAATGCAACAGACAATTTTGCTATTCTGAGAGGTAGGCAGAGCTTGACATCTGTCTAGTATTGTGCGTTGCTACTTGTGGCTGCACTATGATAATGATTGCTTAATAGCTTGGCTGATCCCTCCTCTAAAACTATGATGTATCACAGGGCTTCAATAGAGTTTCTAGTATTTGTGCTAAAATTAGCTAGAATATGTTTAGTTTTCAAACCTATATGAGAGCATACCGCATGCTTTCTTCACAAGCTATGTATTTTGTCTGCAGGACTTCTGTTGAAGCTTGAGAAACGGATTTCAGAATTGCATATTGATTCAAAAGAGCTTGGTTTTGCTAGACCTGGTCCTTATATATATGAACTACTTGCTGATTTAAATATTACGAGGAAGTCGGCCAGTAAGCTCATTGATATGATTGAGGAAGCAGCTCTGCTTCTTGAGGAAGGTGAGAATAGCAATCTTGCATAATATTGTTTTATATGTTTTGAGATTGTCTTCCATTAGGGAACTAGACTTCAAATCGATAACGATGATGTTGAAGAAGCAACTCTACCAAAAACTCAAGCCAATGGTAGAAGACCCTCAGTAACATTTGTATATATGTATATTTAGACTCCACCTCACACTGGGAATAGTGGATAATGCACTGACCCACCATAAACCCACTGTCAAACACAAACCACACACAAACACAACAACAAATGAGAGTAGTAGGATTTGAACCCATGACGAATCTGCTCCGATACAATAGAATCAACTCTTTCAAAAGTCCAAGCTAACGGTGGAGACCAAAATAACATTGGTACCTTGACTGATGGTTATGTGCGATTTTACTGCTCCTTCAGTCATTCTGGAATCTGATTCTATCTTTGGTTGTGACTATGAGATTCTTTCTGCACCTTTGCATACGACCATGGCTTTCGCCCTCTATGTCATGGTGCTTATCGATGTTGTCCTTCAATACTTTTTCAATAGTGCACTAATTTCTCAGATGTGAATGCGGATGGAGGTGAGTCTCAGGAGATGAAAGGGGTTACATGCAGGTTGGAGACAATGGGTGAAATTCTCAGATTAATCTTCAAAGACGGAGATACTTCTCATGCAGAATACTATCGTGTAAACTTTAACCTTTCATTTCCTTGGCTTCTAATTTTGATTCTGTTATTTATTTATTTTTAGTTCTCTAATGATTTTTTGCAAGATGATGCAGCGCCTAGTATGTTGCAAATATTTCTTACCTTTTGCACTAAGAGATTCTTGAACATTATATTATACTTCCACTTCAGGTCCATGTACGGGAATCTGAAGCAAGCAGTGGAGATTCTTTCAGAGGTTAGTCCATGAAGTTCATTTTGATCTATGTTGCTCATTTTTATCCTTTGCTTGAATGAGTCTGGCCTTCTACGGCAAGGAACTTCACTGATTGCCTCAGTGGAACTCGAGTTTTTATTTATTGGAGGTTTGTTTGCTTTCATTTATCATAAGCAATTAGGGGGATCAGGTAAAGCGTCGAGGACACTCAGCTGGTGGTGCTTTAACCCTGGATTTTCCATGCAAGAATTCTCTCGGAGGGGTGTTGGGTCTATCATTCTGACATCTGGCACATTATCTCCCATGGATTCTTTTGCCCAGGAGTTCAAATTGTAAGAACTGCAGATTTTCTTTGCTTGTGCTTCACATGCCATGACTTCATGTCTTCAGACTGACTTTGTGTGGTCCAAATGTCAGAGAATTTCCTGTGACACTGGAGAATCCTCATGTTATTTCCTCGGATCAGATTTGGGCAGGAGTTCTACAAGCTGGACCATCTGGTCACTCTTTCAACTCATCTTATCGCAGTCGTGACTCTCCAGAATACAAGCGGGTTTTAGGAAATGCCATTGGTCAGCTAAACTTTCTCTTACTAGCGTGTCTAAATATTTATCTATGGCTCCTTTTGGGAAACTACTGTCTTTATGTGAAGGAAAGATGACAATGATTCTGTGTACAAGCAGGACCTTGCTAATTTCTCAACAAGTCGATTTATAAATGCTACTATTTCAAACATATTTAAGCATTTCAAAGCTACCTGGTTCTATAGCAGGCAATATATTGTTCTTTAACCCGGAATTTCATAACTGGTTATAAGTTGCACCTGCATCGTACTTTTAGCATCTCAAAACTAGCAGTTGGTGACTAGATGAACTACAACATGGACAAAAAGGAAAAACTACCTGGTTCTATAGCAGACAATATATTGTTCTGAGTTATCGTGAAAACTGAAAGACACGAAGGAAAATTTTCACTTTTGTTTTACTGTCGTCAAAATGCATCGCCGCTCTCATTTTACTAGCATTATTAATTCTCTTTGGTTTCTCTTATAGCACCGAAAAGCATAGCCGCTCCCGTTTTACTAGCATCTTCTTCTTCTTTCTCCCCTATGGACTTCTTTTTGCATACCATGGGCTTTCACTTTCTTGCCGAAAATGATACATTGCTCCTAATCATTGATGTTAGAAATTTTCAGCAATGTTCCTGAGACATATTGTTCCCTTTTTTCTAAATGCAAAAATCTATGCTGCAGTAAAACTTGCTCGGATCGTACCTGATGGGCTGCTGGTGTTCTTTCCTTCATACTATCTCATGGACCAATGCGTGGCATGTTGGAAAGATAATGTAAGCCACATCATTTTAGTTAAAGATACTAAAAAGTATAAGGAGCCTTCTATTATCAACTTGAGCTTGTGATAGAGTTGATTTCTTACCCTGGTATTTGAACACGTGAGACATGAGATCATGAATTCAAACCTGCATCCCTCATGTCTTGTGGTATTTGTTGTGCGTACTTGGTACTTGAAAATTTTTTACAGCTACTTTTAATGAATGGTTGAGACGATCATGAAAAATCTTGCTTCTGTTCTATTGCAGTCCCATGAGAATTCATCAAATTCTACTTCAATCTGGGAAAGAATTGGCAGGCATAAGCTGCCAGTGGTAGAACCGAGACAATCATCACTGTTTTCTCTAGCAATTGGCGTAAGTTAAATGATGACTTTGTGGGTCCTGTCTTGTTACTGGGTTCTTTGCCTGTTGCTTGACTGAAGCAGGTTATGTACAGGACTATATGTCGAAGCTGAAAGACAGCTCGACGTCCGGTGCAGTGTTCTTTGCTGTTTGTCGTGGAAAGGTACTTTGTCATTCCACATTCATAGTTCATCTGGTCATGGTGCTGGCCTGTAGTTTATAATCATGGAAAGGCACTGTCCCTAATGAACTTCAAGCATCTCCATCTCCAATCTGGTTTTGGTTTGTTGTTTCATGAATTGGAAGATCATATGCTTACTTTAGCAGTCATAGATTAGAATTCATATCCTTATCCATCAGACTTGTTCTTGCCTTCATTTTTTTGTAATATTAACATGAGAAGGTAATGGAAATGAAGTCCTTTTAAGAAATCCAATGATTTATCTTTTGCAAATACTGGCCTCCACTTGCTTGACGACTGAGTAGTGTTACCTCAAGAAAAAGCTTGATGTGTCCTTTAGAAATACTGTCATTCTTCATGCTTACCGCCCTGATTCCATCATTGAATTGACTTTCTGATTCAACAGTGTCTTCGTTTAAGTTTTTCCTGGAGGCAAAGGCCTCGGACGCCATAAACACGAGCGCCTTATTCTCTGGAAGTTGCTTAGAATCTTCGGATAATTCATGCGCTGGTAGTACAGATTTGTAATCTTAATTCTTCTACCGTGAGGGGTTATCTAGAACTATTTGTTGGTGTATTATATTTTTTTGGAAAGTATAATGGCACTTCTGCAAAAGATATCGTCAAGGCCATTAATTGGTTGGCATCTTTCTCCTTGGACTTGGTTTCTAAGTCTCAAAATGGATCCCTCCGGCTACAAAATTACCTTTTTGCTGACTCTATATGAATCACCTTTTATCATTTCATGTACCAATAATGTCCTTTCCATCTCGGAGTGGACTCCTAATCATTTAGTTACACTCTCAGTATGAAATATCAAATATTTCTCATCATAGAGCCTTGTCTTTTTCTTTACTTTTCCTGTTATTTTTTTTCCAAGTTTTTGATCATCGCTAAACTTATTCGGTCTGTTAGTGCGCCTCTTCAGTTTCTTTTGTTAGCTCTGTATTATTCTGTATTTTGAATTCCTGAGTTCTGTGTGGGTTAACCAAATTAGTTTCTCAGGTCAGCGAAGGATTAGATTTTACGGACCATGCCGGTCAAGCCGTTGTCATTACTGGACTGCCATTTCCCACCAGGAACGATCCTAAGGTTTGATTTATCTCATTAGTCCTGGAACTCTTTTGGCACTGCTTTGAACTTTTGAGTTGCTTACATTGGTCATGCTTTTAAGCTTCCCAAAAAATTGTGGGAAGTATGAGCATTCGGCACACGACAACATCTATTGTATATATAATTACACAAAACATTCAAATGGCAAACCATATAAATGACAAACGGTCGATATGACATGACAAAACATTTGTGTAGTTTTAAAAGTTTAAAAGGACAATCATGTAATTTCGTATAATTTAAATTAAAAAAATTAATTAATTCTAAGTTTTTGATCACGAGTTGAACGGTCGAAATTAATTATAAGAATTTTTTAAAAAAATTCTAAAAAAAAATAAACAAAAATCCTAACAACTTATGTACAATTATCTATGAGATGAAAGTAATCAATCGTTACAATAAAAATAGAAGATTTTTTTATACAATTACTTTATGAAAAAAAATTTAACAGTTATATCTTATATTGGTTATTAATCATTTAAGCATAATGATCTCTACATTCTGCGAAAATTATTTTTTTATGAGTCGATATTTATCATGGATTTTTAATTTTTTGTTATATCATCAATTTTTAACCAAAAATAGAGTTTTAATATTACATTATAAACAATGTATAAAAATACTAATATATATTACTTAATTCATCTAGGAATGTTGAAATTTTAACAGAAACTATAATATTATATTTAGAACATGATATATGATATGAATTGAGTTATGATAAAAACATAAGACCATGAATAATTTAAAATCTTTCAAAGGACATAGATATATATTACAATTATATTTTAGTCAATATCATTATCTATTATTATTTTTTACCGTGCAGTGCACAGGTTAATAATCTAGTTGATGTAATTGATGAAAGTTAAGAGGAAGTGTGACAATAGTTTACATGCAATTAAAAATTTGAAAAAGAGGCTCGGCGTGTGGTCTGGAGTGTACATCAGCACTGGCCGCCTAATAAACATAAGCAGCCCAAATGTTCAGTCAATCAACAGAGCATAATAAACAATATCCATGAGCCAACCATAAGCAAATTTTAGGGGCAGCCTATGAAGTATAACTTGTTAGTTACATAGCGGTTGATTCGGATGTCTAACTTCGTATAGGGGATCAGTACAGTTAACATTTAAGCCTCGCCTTAGGCTGGAACCTAGAAATAGATTTGTTGTGGTTTGCTGCATTACTGCTGCTTGTTCGCTGAAATCCTCTCTTACTTTACCCCATAGAGTGAATGTTACCTCGTACTTCTACTTTTCATTGGTTTTCGTTCTTTTTCTTGTCTATTGGGATGGAGACAGGCATCACTATTGTCACGGGGATAGAGTTTTGCAACCCGTGCGGCACTCAAGTTACTCGCACCTTCACTCGAGTTCAGCCTAACTCGTCACTCGAACTTGACGCTTGAGAACGCAAGAGAGCTTTTTGCTTGGAAACAAGCTTTGTATTAAGAACTTTGGAAGATTACAAGATTTTGAGTTTACAAGAGTATGGGATTGTTTGGAAGAGATGAGATGAGATGCCTTGTCCCAAAGGTCTCACCTCTATATATACACCTCTAGGGAGAGTTCTAGATTTCATATCTAGACTCTTCCACACTCTTCCTTCCTAAGAACATTCAAGAATATACAAGAGTCTCCTAGACTCTTCTCCTATGTACAAGAACATTCAAGAGTTCCCTAGAAAACTCTACTCAATTCTAGGGAATTCTAGAGAATTCCGGAGAACCCTAGAGTTCTCAAGAAAACTCTAGAAACGTATAGAATTGTCTAGAGAATTATAGAGAATTCTAGACAATTCTTTGAGGCGAACCTCATGAATTAGCCCGTCCGTGACACTATGTTAACTTCGTAAAATCTTTCTGTTTTAATACATAATTTACCTTTTTTTGATAAGATAAATAATTTACCTTTAGTTATGCCATGTACTCAGTGCTGCTATTTCATTCGTGGCGATAGTGAAAACCATTACTCTGTTCAGGGAGTATTGGTTAAATCACGGGTTATTGCTGCTATATAAGCTCTTTGATTCATCCATGCTGATACAATTGTCAATAGGTCCGCCTCAAGCGGGAGTTCTTGGATCATCTGGCGAAACCACAAACTAGCGGAGCTAAGGTGTATAGTTTATCAAAATACTACCTGCTTAGATTAACGACCACCTACTTTGCCAGTCAGCACATAAGATTGGTAACTGATGAACACATCCTACTCCTTTTGTTTATATTGCGAAATTGGTAACTATTGACTTGAAACTCGTTTAAGATTTGATGCATCAAAGTAATTTTTAATCGAATTGTGTTTGTGACCAACATGTACATATGTATTATTTCGCCCTAGGAACCCAGAATTCTGGTTGCTTTATTATCCTTGCATATTTGGCTTTGCT
>JAOVYX010021712.1:0-15442 GCA_035668315.1 Drosera spatulata
AATACCTGAACACATAAAAAGTTTATCCTATTCAATCGTTCCTCCAAAATATTATTTACCACATAGATTGATGTTCATCATTTCATTCCATAATTGAAGATGAATTGCATAACTATCAACCCATCCTCAAACTACATTGGATGCGTTCTCCCACCATCATCTCGGGATTAGAGGTATAGGATAATGAGGATGTAGAAATAGTTGAACAAAGTGATTCTCGACATAGGTAATAATTATTTCACGACGTTCCTGAACTTCAGTCGGAGGGGACCTCAATGACAAATGAGTAAAACAATCCGAAATATTTACATCGAATGTATGCAATATAATAATATTTTTATGAAATATATTTTTTTATATTCAATATTAGTTTTATTTTGTAGATATTAAAGTGTAAATTTCAAATATATATTTATTTTTAATATTAGATATATATATATATATATATTTTAAAAATTGTAAATGTTTTTAAATATTATTTCATAAAGGGCAAATTGGGAAAAAAAATAAAAAGGGGAGTGGGGCCCATTAGGGGGGTGAGTTGGGGGGTGATTAGCAGCGCTCGGTGAAATGCTACGCTCAATAAAGTTGTGTTTATATGATGAAATGAAAAAGAAAAACATAAATTTATATTTTGTCCGTCTCAATTTATAAATAACCATTTGATTCAGCACAAAATTTTACTTGTGTGTTGAATTTTTGTGAAATTTGATGACGAACTAATATTTTTTATAGAGATGGTGGGATTTACTGTACTAATTGAGAGTGAAGGTAATGATAACAATTGGTTTGTTATTTTTTTATGTGAAACATTTATCAAAAATGAAAATATTACTAGTAAATTTTGATGGCTCAAAAATAAAATATTATATACAAATTGAGATAGAGGGAGGAATTTAGTATTAACGATAAATTTCAATCTTATGTAGTAACTATAATTAATTTCTCTTTTCGTCTCAGATCTATTTATCACTATAAAACACACATATTAATATGTGCTACTAACAGAATTGTAAAAAACAACTCATACAAAGCTTTGTTTCGATCATCCTGAGATATTGACCGTTGTATTTAGAATGCATATTACATATCGTTTAAAGCTTTTTATCTTCATTTCGATCTCGATATTTATGCATTTCATGAGATTTCGGCATCAATTTGGTTTATTTCGAGTCGGTCTCCACCTTTGAGCTCTTAATGTTATAGGTGAGAAGATCCGATCGAGGACAAAACGAGACAAAAAGAGCTACTCGAGGCGAGGAAGTGCATGAAACAAGGCAAGGACAAAGCAATCATGACCTGAGAGGTATATCATTGGGGTTATACTAGACGATATAAGTGTATTTTTACAACACGGAGCAAAGAGAAAAAGACCTGAGCGCTATACTACCCCTTGTATCGCTCACTAAAAGTGTAGTTTTTATACTGCGAATTTTTGCATATTTTTTTTCACTTTCTTTCTTTAGGATTTCTGTATGTTACCTATATATTCTCATGTGTTGGGATATTGAGAGTTCTTAAATACTTTTCAATTAGCTTGAAGATAAAAATTAGGGTTGTTATATTCTCTCAAGAGTTGAGATATTGTGATGACGATGATGAAGGGTTGCCGTGAAGAATCGAAGACGACGAGAGTCGCAATCAATTCCAAGACGGCTTTCTTCGCTCTCTTTTGTTATTTTAATGTACCAAACTCTTTGTTTGTTTATTTCAATCTTAATTATGAATTAAATTTTCGTTTTAAGGTGATGATGTAGACGAATTTGTTGAAGGTTTGGTTTTTATTATTGATTGTTAGACATTATCATCTAGTTGATTAACGTGTTTGATGTTTGTGCTTAAATCTTTCTTATAATCAATCACTATACGATTGTATTATGAATCTTGATTGCTTCGAGAGAATGATTACGATTTAGATGTCAAACACTCTAGTTTCAATGCGTAATAGAGATATTGAATGCGTGATTTGTGAAGTCAAAATTGAGAATTCCTTATGCTTAATCATTCTTTGATGATTTAATACGTATAGAGATATAACGAGATATAACATGTTTTTCGTTAAAGAAATTATCTTTTGATTTTGAGAGAGACAATTTGTTAACTTAGGACAATCTCGACTATCAATCGAATGAACACGTAACCTAACAATTTGATAAAGTCCAAACCTCGGCCCAAGAATTGGTGAAATGGGATCCCTAGATTTACATCATCATTGTTTGTCTTATAATTAATTGACTGCACTTAGTTTTTGTTAACATCCATCGTGAGACCTTCTAATCGTTTGAATCGACATATAATATAGGAACAACACAATGATACAATTAATCCCTATAGAGACGATACTCAACTCACTACTTTATTACTCTCTCTATTCCAAAAAGATTATACTATTTTGATCGGACACGCATGACGATAGAATATTTGATCGGTGTTGCGAGACGATCAAACATTATTTTTTAAAAATAATATCATGAAATATTAATGTTAGTAAACATTACGTATGATAATCGTGAGCCACTAGAAAATTTAAATCATGTCGTTTCGATGAATAACGAAACTCCTCAAATTACGTGTTGAATAATGCATGGAAAGACAAACGTTACAATAATTATGAGACGAAGATAGTAGTTGATGCGACATTGTACACTTGTGATTTTTTGCATTCATATTTTGCATGCGTCGCGTTGCAATGATTTACTCTATCCGTTTCAGATTAATTATTCTATCCGTCTTAATTTAATTATAACGTTTGACTTTTTTTACTATTCAGAACGCATTTTGAGAAGCTTCGTTTTTTGTCTTAATAACACAAGAAAACTACACCAATGATGTCAGGTTGAAGTACATAACTTAAATCATCATTAATATTTTATGACAATTTTCCAAAAAATGATGTTTGATCATCTCACGACGTGATTCAAACTTCACATCGACAAATACATACAGTTAATTTGTCATAATTATTTTAGGATGGATGGTGTATGATTTGTTCGCTTGACACGATTATTAAGTCATTCATTAGCGTTGTATAATTTTATATAGATATCCTTGCGAAAGAGAGATGAAAATGAAATAGAAGTTGATGTGTTATAAAATAAGAATATTATAAAAGTTTTTGCATCCCAAAATTTCCTTATATAAATGTGGTAATTTATATAGCACATCCAATTTTAATAATATATTATAATTTATTTAAAACGAAGGAAGTATTTGTAAAAAAACGAGTATTGCTATTACTTCATTTGTCTCTTAAAGAATACAATAATGTGATTGTATGTATATATTGATATAAATTTTGATTGGTCTTAGTGTACCATAAAATGAGCTTTTTGAATTTTTTTTCCTTTCTATGAAACATACTAATGAATTTTATATTGTTAAAAGTCGGACGAAGTGTTTAAATTTGAACGATGATCGGTGTCCAAATACGGACAATTAGACGGTACTAAATTGAAACGGCCGCACTCATTTTTCTTTTTGGGAGGGAGAGAGAAAGCACAAAACACTGGCAACACTCCACTCCACTCCACTCCACTCCACAACCCAACACAAAACAACAAAATAAAAAACACAGCTTTTCCTTCCCCACTCCTCTCTCTGCTCACTCTGCAACACACCACACCTCTCCATGGAGTCTCCTCCTCCTCTTCCTCTCACCACCACATCGCCGCCTCATCTCCACCACCACCCTTGACAGCACTCACAGCAATGAAAACAACCACAACAATGAAAACAACGAAAACTTTTCTCCTTTTTTTCTTTATTTCTCTTCTCTTTCCCTTCTCGTCAGCGACGAATCCCTCGCCGGAAACCCTGGCCGAGCTCTCGGCCCTCGCCGCCTTCAAATCATCTCTCATCGACCCACTCGGCGCCCTCGCCGCCTGGCTGCCGTCCTCCCCCGCCGCCCCCTGCGACTGGCCCGGCCTCACCTGCAGCTCCAACACCACCGCCGCCACCTCCTCCGTCGTCGTCGAGCTCCGTCTCCCTCGTCTCGGGCTCACCGGTCCCCTCACGGACCGGATCGGCGACCTCCGGTACCTCCGCCGCCTCAACCTGAGGGACAACAACTTCAATGGGACAATTCCGAGTTCGATTTCCCAATGCAATCAACTCAGGTATCTGTTTCTGCAGTTTAATGTGTTTTCAGGTGCGATTCCGAGGTCGATTGGAGGAATGGGAGCGTTGGAGGTGGTTGATTTGGCGGGGAATCGGTTGTCAGGCGCTTTACCGACTGAGCTTTTCCAATTAGAGAATGTTAGGGTTTTGGATTTGAGTGGGAATAGGTTGAAGGAGGAGATTGGGGGCGAGGTGGCGGGGATGGGGAGACTCGAGGTGTTTAATTTGTCGAGGAATGGATTGAGAGGTGTGATTCCGGCCGAGATTGGGAGATTGGAGAGGTTGAGGTATTTGGTTCTGGATGGGAATCGGCTTGAGGGGCCAGTTCCGTCCGCGATTAGTAACTGTTCTGAGCTCGTTGAGTTCAGTGCTGAAGGGAATGGGATCGTTGGGGTGCTGCCGGAGGCTGTTCTTGGGTTGCCGAAGCTTGAAGTGGTGGCATTGTCGCGGAATGGTTTGTCCGGGGATGTGCCGTTGGGTGGGTTGTGTGGTAGTATGGGGAATGGGAGCGTGTTGAGGGTGGTTCGGCTAGGGTTTAACGAGTTTACTGGGGTTGAGTCGCCGGGTGATGGAGTGACGTGTGGTTCTTCGGGTTTGGAGGTGTTGGAGATGCAGGGAAATAGGATTGATGGGGTGTTGCCGGCGTGGTTGGGCAATGTGTCGAGTTTGACGGTTCTTGATGTTTCAGGGAATATGTTTTCTGGTGAGATTCCTGGGCAGATTGGGAATCTTGTGAGGTTGGAGGAGTTCAGGGCCGCGAATAACTCTTTGACGGGTAATGTGCCTATTGAGATCAGGAACTGTAAGGTTCTGAGGATTCTTGATTTGGAAGGGAATCGGCTCTGGGGTCAGCTTCCATTGTTCTTGGGTGATCTGAGAGGGTTGATGGATTTGTCGCTGGGAGGAAATGCGTTTTTGGGGCAGATTCCCTCCAGTTTCAGCAACTTCTCAAGGATCGAGATTCTAAACTTGAGAGATAATAGCTTGAGCGGGAGCTTGCCCGCAGAGCTGATGGAGTTGACGAACTTGACTACGTTGAACCTCGGCGGGAACAACTTATCTGGTGAAATCCCGGAAACCATAGGGAACTTGAGGCAGCTCGTGGTTCTCAATTTGAGTGGAAATGTGTTTTCTGGGGGCGTTCCGTCGAGTTTGGGTAATCTTTATAGGATGAGCGCTCTCGATCTGAGTAGACAGAATCTATCTGGTGTTCTCCCCTCGGAGCTGTCCGGTTTGCCAAACTTGCAGGTCGTTGCGTTACAGGAAAATATGTTGAGCGGTGATGTGCCTGAAGGGTTTAGCAGCTTATTGAGCTTAAGCTACTTGAATCTAAGCTCAAATAACTTCACTGGTGATATACCTTCTACGTTTGGGTTCCTCGAGTCCCTACAAGTGCTCTCTCTGGCTCATAATGGCATCTCGGGTTCCATCCCTCCGGAGCTTGGTAATTGTTCTAGTCTTCGGGTTCTTGATTTGGGTAGCAATAGTTTGTCGGGTGAAATCCCACCAGAGATCTCCAAGTGTTCGGCTCTCAATTCTCTGTTACTAGAACATAACCGTCTCTCTGGGGATATTCCATCGTCATTGTCGAACTTGTCGAACCTGACAGCGCTTGACCTCTCTTCGAACAACTTGACCGGAGATATTCCAGAGGATCTCACGTCCATCTCTGGCTTGGCTTACTTCAACGTTTCACAAAACAATCTTGATGGGGCAATTCCTACCATGCTGGGGAAACGGTTCAATGATCCGTCCGTATATTCTGGGAATCAGAACTTGTGTGGTAAGCCGCTGAATAAGAAATGCAAGGGCGTGAAAACGGCTGCTAGAAGAAGGTTGATTTGGTTGCTAGTTGTGTCTATTGGTGGGGCTGCACTTCTGTCAATGTGCTGTTGCTTCTGTATATTTGGCCTGTTGAGGTGGTGCAAGAGGCTCCAAGAAGAAGCGGCCGGAGAAAAGAAGCCTAGCCCGACAAGGGCCAGCTCTAGCGGAGGAAGTGCTGGTCGAGGCAGCAGTGAAAATGGTGCACCTAAGCTTGTTATGTTCAACAACAAGATTACTTTGGCTGAGACAATCGAGGCAACCAGGGATTTCGACGAGGAGAATGTTCTGAGCAGGACAAAGTATGGATTAGTATTCAAGGCCACTTATGATGATGGAATGGTGCTTGCGATTCGTCGACTCCCGAACGGATCACTCAACGAGAACATGTTCCGGAAAGAGGCTGAAGCTCTTGGAAGAGTCAAGCACCGTAACCTAATCGTTCTTCGTGGATACTACGTCGGCCCACCCGATTGGAGGCTTCTGGTCTACGACTACATGCCCAACGGGAACCTCGCAACTCTTCTCCAAGAAGCATCCCACCAGGATGGTCATGTCCTGAACTGGCCGATGCGGCACCTCATTGCACTGGGTATTGCTCGTGGCATAGCTTACTTGCACACCTCACAGATGGTTCACGGAGACGTCAAGCCACAGAACGTGCTCTTTGATGCTGATTTTGAGGCCCATTTGTCTGATTTTGGCTTGGACAAACTGATAGTGGCCACACCAACCGAAGCTTCCACTTCTGCGACATCAGTGGGCACACTAGGTTATGTTTCACCAGAGGCAGCCGCGACAGGAGTAGCAGCCAAAGAGTCTGACGTCTACAGTTTTGGCATCGTGTTGCTCGAACTCCTCACAGGAAAGAGGCCGGTGCTGTTCACAGACGATGAAGACATCGTGAAGTGGGTCAAAAGGCAGCTTCAGAAGGGTCAGATCTCGGAGCTGCTGGAGCCTGGTCTGCTCGAGCTCGATCCAGAGTCATCGGAGTGGGAAGAGTTCTTGTTGGGGATAAAAGTCGGGTTGTTATGCACTGCTCCGGACCCTATGGACCGACCCAGCATGGCCGACATCGTTTTCATGCTCGAAGGCTGCCGCGTCGGACCTGATATCCCTTCATCTGCTGATCCAACCTCTCATCATTCACCAGCCTAACTGGTCCAACATTCGTCTCAGCGTTCACTAGGTTGATGCTAGAATGATTCAGGTCGGATCGAGATCCCTTATCTAATTTGATCTAGCGAGTTGGGCAATTCATTTGATTGATCATTATCATTTCCATTGTTTTTCCCTGGTTAGTTTAGTCGTTATTCGAGCATGTAGTGTGATTGCCTGGTTGTTCAAAAACTTCTGTTTTTGCTGATTCAAAGTGATGCCTGTTCAAAATGTAGCCGTTAATGTTATTTGGCCCATTCTCACTCACACTCTGGCAACCTGACTTGTCCCAATTATGAAAACGTGTCCTTGCTGGGTGGAAATTCCAATAAATGGTTTTTATGTATCGCAATAAATTGGATTCAAGTCTCTTTACATATGGTGTAAGCAGTCAAATTTAGTAAAAATTGATAAAGATCATACTGGAAAATCCTAATCGGCCTGGTTCCGCCAGAATTAGAAAGCTTTGGTCAATATCTTCTGTACTGAGATTGTAGATATTGAGTCCACAACGTTGCGGCTAGATAAATCTACGCTGTTAAACGATAGAACGCGACTAGCATATTAGCTTGTCAACCATATACATGGATTCAGAACTTGAGCAAGAAAGTCCGGATCTCCATTGGCCCAAGCTCAACAAGAAGAGAAGAAGCACCCACAGGGCCGCCTCGCACTTGTGCCTGACCCTTCTCATTATCGCCTTCGACTTTCCATGCGAGCTTCCTCATCTCTGATTTATCTTGGTTGGCTGATAAGCTCGCCTCCTTCAACTCTTTAATCTGAAGAGTTGAAACATGCATCAGAAACGGAATGAGCCACTAAACATGAAATGGCATGCCAACATAAATCGAATTCTCGTTTTAAATGTGGACCTTTTGCTGGCAAACAATTTCTTCAGCTCCAAGATGGCCAAGCTTGAATAATCAGCATCTTCACCAGCCTATTTGACATCGACACCGCAAAAGGAAAGTGTGAACGAGGAAACAAAATATCAGATTAAGTGATGGTGAAAACATAAGCACGACGAGCGGAGGCAGACTCCATGCGGGAGTACCGAAGGAGCAACTAAAGGGGTTGGTTATTTTACCTCATACAAATGTGCCATGCGTAGTAAGACACTCCCGTCATCAAGCTCCTGGATAACCAAGCTCACATCAGTCATATAGTCTTATAACCACAGCACAGTCTTGCCAACGGAATTCTTCAAAAACGCATTATTAGTTTGATAAAGATAGAACTGAATCCAGACTATCATGAAAGTTCCACTCCCTGATTGAAAGGACTTCCTGTTTGCAACGTTCTGTGGAGAGCATTGATACCACAATTTAGCACACTGAAAATGGGTAAGTGCATCCTGTGTACTTGGAGGAAATACCTCATGAGTGAAGGCGAGTAGGAGCGGCGAATAAATCTCCTGTCCAACAGTTCGACGCCATCGAGCACCAGCCCCCAAATGGTTTATGTTAATGTAATAATTTCCTCGAACCTGAATAAGATGTAAACTAGTCAGAAGAGAAGCTAGACTGCCCAGCTTTTTTTTACTTCTCGTTCCAATAGTTAACAAATTGACTATCCACTAATGTTTATTTAGTTTTTACTGATTCATAGGTTGAGATCCTCTCACATCCCACAAACATAACACGTTACATGAAAACGCAAATCAGAAAGGGAATCTGAAGTCATAATGCCAAAGCAAGTTCACACAAATCCTCAGGTTGAGTAACCTACCGTAAGTCCTTCGCATCGTTCTGAAGTGCAAACTCTCTCATTTAGGTTTTCATTCACTCCTCTAGAGTAGTCCAATGCTGTTACTCTAATGCAACGAAAGAGAAAGTTTGAATAAAAACAAAAAGAATGGAAAAAATTGACAAAATAGAGAAAAAATGCATTTTAAGGAGGACATTAGGAGTAATATGACAATCAAAACTATGAAGCATCAGTTCTATTTGTCCATCCCTTATGCTGGTTCCTCCAGTTGCACGGTCAACCAAAACTGATAACTCGGTTTTATTGTCCACGATATATATTCCAAGATTGATCTGGAAAAAAGGGGAAATGACAGGAATAAGCTTGTTGCTTATTATGACATGAAACACTTAGCTTTTTAATACAGGTCAGCGAAGCATTCAGCGCCAGCATTTGAGTTAGAAAATGAAGATTGGTTTTGAGTAAATAAATACTGGCTATAAAGAAGTGAATTACTGGATAGTAGTTGCCAGCCACAGGTTCATTCACTGTTAGGTTCCAGTCTTCCCTATAATCTCGAACCTGTAGACCACCATGATCAAATGAATTCAATCAGGATCTTGTCAGTAATCTATGTTAAATCCACAAAGCAATGTCAGTATCAAGTAACTCCAAGTGCTAGATAACAATGTAGCTAATTTCTAGAACATGATGGAATGAGTAAAGTTACTTTCCGCAACGTACTCCGAAAAACTCGAGAAACATGTTTGATTGCTACCCATTGCCTGCTTCCATGAGCTAGACAGCACACTCACAATAGAAATGATAAAGTTAATTTACCCGTTTGATGAAATCATGTCCATTCGAATCTGTGTAGAAAACTTTATTCGTAGCCATGTTCGCCTTCATCCATGTAATTACCTCGTAACCAGCAAAATTATCAGCATCTCCGGGGATAGGACCAATCTGTAAACCATACATATGACAGGACATGGCGAAATCAGACTACACGAACGGTGCTATCAAAGTTCAACTCAGAATGGATTCCAATTGCACATGAACTGAAAATGAGAGAATCTCACTGTAAATTCAACTTCAGCATGCTCTTTGTCCTTGTAGAGTCTGGTCACCTGGCATCACAAAAAATTCACTCTAGCATGATGACAGAAATTTCTATGTGAAAAAAAAATTCTCCTGAACAGGATCAAAAGCTTTATCTGCCATCAAAATATCGACATGATAAAATAATCCAAACAACAAAGCGTATGCAGTCATGCATGTAAACCAATTACTACTTTTTTTTGGGTAACCAACCACTTACTACTTTTTACTCGAGAGACCAAGTAGAAAGAACCTGGTAGATCCATGGGCTGAACTGCTGGTGAACTTCATCCACAAGAGGTCCACGCACTACCATCAAAGGCATCTAAAATGCACATGCAGATAATATACGGTTAGAAGGTCTATGCCAAATTCAGAAGCAAAAGTTGAAGCAAGCTAGAAAGACTCTCTCTTATTCTTTTTACTCTAGGCTCGGAAGGGAAACGGATTGTAATCTAATGGGAAAACTTCTAGAAGATCTTGCAATGAAGCAACAACTCAAGAATGGACTGCATAGGAATTCAAGTTTTTTGCGCACAAGCACAAAAACTTGAACAGTTTTTGGACCAATATAGATCCTCGTTCATATATTTTCAAACCACTCGACCTTTGTTTTGTCTCGAAAGATTCAGTAGAGCTTTCGTGTTGCATATGACGTTGGCTTTGAGAAAAGACAGGTTATGGTTATCACTAATTCAGTCATACATAGGCACATATCAAAGAATGTAATATGTTCTTCAACAAGTGCATTGGAACGAATGCTAGCGTAGTCTATTTAAGACATTGTGTCAAAAAGAGCAAGGGCATACCGCACTTGAGTAGAGGAATGGTGCATCAGTTGGTCGAAAAATGTATGCTCCAGAAGGCTGCAACAATTATAAGACTGTTACGAGAGCAAGTAGCTGCGGGAAGGCTTGAATTGTACAAGAGATTCTTTTTCTTCTCTTTTTTTGTGTCGAGATACAACAGATTCTTTTGTACAGAAGAAGCGGCATACCTGAGAATAGTCCACACTTGGAGTGTACCAGCCAAAGCTTTGTTCAATTGGTACATCAACCTAGCAACAAAGGGGGAAAGGAAAAAAAGAAAAGGATAGGAAATTTCTTTTAAATGCTTGTTTGTTTAAAGTAGCTGGCATGAGCAGCTTGCTAATAGAAATCCGAATGCAGTAAGGAGGAGTATCTTCCCAGGGGTGGTCTCACCCATGGATTTGTATTTGTTTCCGTTTTCATCAACATTGGAAGATATTCAAATTACATGAGCATGACAAGCTTGTGTTTCATAAATGATGATGAAAAGGACTTAAGGTTCTGATCGTTAATGCAGATTAGAAGACTCATGTCCACAGTTTGCAACATTTTGTCACCCTAATCTGAACACATATGCTCCATGAAATCTCCTTCTGACTTCTATATTAACTAGAGATGACCAACACCTTCCTTTATATTACAACTCAACCAAAAACGTAATTGAAACTTCAAGAAAGTACTTACCGAATGAGGATACCCGGATTTTTTTTTCCTGTGACAGACAGAAGACAGCTTAAAAGGTTCACATGCTAATGGAATTTTAGTGATATGGTATTGTCCGGGGATAAAGGTGGGCTTACCCCTGTTTTAGAATTAAACATTTGTGTTAGCAACCCCGATGAAGAAAAAGTCATCTTCAAATTCCAAGGTCCAACCTCAACAGTCTTCTGTGAGCTATTAATCAATGATACATCAGCAGTTTTGACTCCTGATGGGCACAGACAGGAAACAGAAGTGAAATTGCACAATATATGACAGATATGAGCTTGATGGTACTCCATAAAGTGAATTAATAGAGAAATGAATGGCACCAGGACAAATAAAGAGAATTTCTTGTGAGGAAAAGGTACAAGCACCATTTACCTGTCGGAGAAGTTCTAGAGGTGAAATACGTATTCCAACCCAGAGGCGACAAAGAGACAAGAAAGAACACCCAGTACTTCGGGCATTCCCCTGGCAATATTCCAAGATAGGCCATTGTGTAAAAGTTCCTCAAATTGATCGTGACATTATCAATCTCAACATATTGTCCCTCAAGGATGTTGCCCGCTGAATCTCTGATGACCAGATTAGCATCATGAACCTGCAAGTTTTTATTTCAGGAACAAGATTACCAACTATTGGCATATACATATCTAGCACGAAACTTGAGCAAATTACTAACTCCACTCTATATCAATCTCATCAAACTTGAATGCCAGCACAACATCCCGATTCTGGACAGGTTGATAGGTTCAAACTGGCACAACCATTTCTAACGGGAATTTTGAGCCCTTCATGTATCACATGGACCAAAGTCGACCCCATGTACTGAGATAAAAACTTGGTATGGTTTGATTTGCGTGGATTTGGTTACTCATCGAATCGACCACACAGCAGCATTTTTCCAGTTTATACCATCTCCTGAATTTCTTTAAATAACCAATTTTTTGCATCCATATATATCTTCTCCTTATTCCTTTATCTCACGTACACTATCACCCACTTGCTTTCTATAGTCTATGCTCAGTAGCCTACCATAGCCCTAAAAGAGGGATCCAAAAATCCATATCCCTGTTGCATTTTCTGAATTTGTAATGTTGTAAGCCCAAATATTTTTACCGCTATAACAGGAATCTCTCTTCCTAGATATAATTGAAGTCAATAAAAATTCTAGACTCACTGGAACTCGAACTGTTTCATTGAGGCTCCATCCAAGTGGATTATATACCACCATAACCTGAAAAGAAAATATTACAATAGACATAAGGAATGTCCAAACAGCAGAGCTAATGAAAAAGCTTAGCAGCATAATAATCGATTTGAGATAAAGATTACCAAACTCTTATCTGCTTGAATATCTTGCTCAGTTGGAGGGCAGTAACTTATATTGAGTAGTTGGCACTGTTAATGATGAGCATAAAGATTATTCAGATAAAGGCACTTGAGCAGTATAGAAAGATGCAGATCTGGACTATCAAATAAAATGCGAAATGATATACAATCATGACAAAAAAGTACAAAAATGTTAAGTGACATCAGATAAAATGCAATGTATGTGAAGAATCACTAAATCCCTTGAATATCCTTTCAAACACAAACATAATACATAATGAAGATTTTTGAAAACAAACCAAGGTCAGATTCTGGTACAGATACTAGAATAGGAAATTGTACGGCCTATCCTCACAGCAAATAAGAAATATGCCTCATAAGAAATAAAATTCAAATAAATAAATAAATTCTCCTACAATAATCAAGTGGAGTGTTAAACCACACGTAAATTCCATAATCTTTCCTCAATGTTGCATTCCATTCATGACTTCGTCTGGTTGAAAGTAGGAAAAAATACAACTAAATGCAGATTGGCCACTGGGGACAAGCAGGGAACTGACTTGTAGCTTTAAAGAGTTCAAATCCTCATAGCTCTGATTGTGATTTAAAAAAGTCTAGTAATGAAATGAGATATTTCAATTGAAGGGAGTACGTGGTGTGAACAGTTGATGACTCACCTGTCTAAGAGTTGGTCTTGGTGACCGATTTCCTGATTTAGCGTTGATAGTGCGAGATAGAGCAGAATTTACAACAGCTTCCGCCTGCAAAGAATGGAATCTAATAACATTAGTCACCACTCCATTCACAACACCAACCGAACATAAATGAAGCATGAAAAATAAATAACTAGGATAAGTGTAATGCGTAGCATATTACCTCATATGCCCCCATGGCCAAGCGTTTGGCATAGTCATCTGTAACGTGCTACTGAGCAGTACCACTGACTGCATCATGGTGCTGAGCGATTCCTATAGCACCACCTAGCGTGAATTTATTCATTCCTTTGATTCTTCCAGCAAAAAATTCAACTTGTCTAGCTGCCTTTTTTACATCAAAGGAAAAATATAAATCAGCCAATGCAGCTCATACATAAAAGAACCGCTAGCTTTTTTTTTTAAGATGCCGGCATTTATGACACATGGTATGAAACAATCGAATGCATAGAAAGCACCGAGTTGCATTTGGCGTCCATGTTCCTCTCCTTTATTCATTAACACATTCACCAGAGAATGATAGGAGACCGATGATCCATTCTTTCCTAATTTACATAAGAAACTAAAGGGAAAGAAACGTGAACCATACCAGATAGTAACCGCTAAGTGCTCGGACATATCGCTTGAAACCTGGGCGACTACTGAAATAGCCAGTCCAATATGCATGGTCCCTGTCTGCATACCTGCAGGCAATTGTACAATTGATTTCCCATGCACCAGGGGAGGAGTTAGGCGCAGTCAAGTGTAGACAATCGGCTACTCTTGATTTTTAAAAAAGTACCTAGTATTCATTTTGTTTAAATTGCCTACACACTTGATCCCAAGAAAACGATACATAGTGTTACTTCAATTGGGATTTTTTTCATAAGTATGGTTAATTTGAGTTAAATTTGATTTAAGGATAATGATATAAATAAGGGACAGAGCTAAGCATGGTCGAATGAGTCATTATCTTCCTTCAACAAAGTTAAATTGATGGGACATGCTAAATTGTATTCGAAGAATTTTTCTTTAACTAATCACATACTTGATAGCCAATTTGATTACATCTTAGATATGAGAAGGAATGAGAACGATTTCTTAGAGCTTGCAACAAAGATGAAAACAACCAAGAAGACAGGGTTTTTTCATTGTTTTAACTTATTGATAAAATTGGCATTGATTTTACTTGTTGCAATAGCTATACTAGAAACCGTTTTTCTGTGAAAATCATCAAAAATCGTATGGGAGTTCAATGGATGAATGATAGCTTAGTCACCTATATTGAGGAAAATGTTTTTGATACACTCAATAATAAGACGATCGTTAGATGCTTTCAAAATATGAAAACTCGATGGTATCAATTGCAACTTTTTTTTTCCTTTGTTTGTCATAAGTAATAATACTTTTGTTTTTTTTACATCGATTTTTAATCTTTTTTCCTTCAAAAGCTTCTAATATGTGTTCGCCTAAACTAGAAAAATTTCCAGGCTCCGCCACTGCCATGCACCAAATAGATGCCCTTTGATATCGCAACCGACATATATCAATGTTGTAACATCCACATTTAAAAAAGAAATCAAAAAAAAAAAAAAAAAGAATCGATAGAAGAAATTACGGGAAGTAATCGTGAGATTTCAAAGGCCACTTTTCACCAGCAGCAAATTTTGCTGTTGTATAAATTGAAGGAGTTGAATAGAGAACATTAACTCGACCATCCTGTCATTAGCAAAAGTAGTTCGAGTAAAGTGTTAGGAAGCAATGAGCATATCATGTCGTTGATACTTGACAGAAAATTCTTCATTTGTCATGATCTAACCAGGGGGCCACATTTGAATGTGGCGAATATTCAGTCTCCCCAGTATAACATTGCATTTGAAAATTAAGGGAGAAGCTTGAGCTTTTGCTAGAGAGACATGCTGCAACAGTACCTTATTCACATAGCGGGTGAACTTGTCCATTTGCCTGAACCATGACTCTGCATACTGGTATTGGAAGTCATCACCCATTGTCCACATAATGTGG